>JAASFQ010000522.1:0-20444 GCA_023333845.1 Globisporangium polare | reverse complement strand
TGACTCGATGCTGGTTGCGTACCGCGATGCGTGTCAGCTGCTGGACGCTGAAGAACCGGCTCGAGTGCAGCGCCTGGTGCAGCGAGCCTTCGCAGAGCTCCATGACCATGCACAGGTTCGGCGGCTCCATGCACGCGCCGATAAGCGCCACCACGTTCTTGTGGCGCAATTTGCTGCACACACGAGGTTATCAGCTTCCACAAAGTCAGCCACGAGAGAAATGGTCGAGCAAAGCGGCACCCATTTTCTGTCGGCGCAGAATCTCACGTCCGTGAACTCTCGAAGATCAATCTGAACACGAGTTCTGTACTAAGAGCCACCTTGTAGTATGATCAAGCTGCTCAACCAAACGGAGTCGCAGGGAAACACTTCTTGCGGCTCTCGCTTCAGTACAGTAGTGGTGTGCCTGGGAAGAAAAAGTGCACCAAGAGCCTTAGGTGGGACACAGGGGGGTTGGCGAATGGCTCACATCATAAACCTGCGCTTTGGGTTGTTGAAAGTCAACGAGTCTCTCAAGCCTTGAACTGCATCCGCTTCCTCAAGAACAGGTACTCGTGGCAGGTGTTCAAGAACTGTGGACCACTCAAGGGCACGCGCCGTCTCGACGAGATGGACGCGCTCGCGATTGGCAGCAGCACGACCGAGGCCGAAGTGCGTGGCTGTCTCCTCTGCAGCATCGATCGGGCGACTCCAAGCGCTGGAGGTCTATCGCATTCTCCTGTTCAGGCTCACGTCGATAGGATGCAAGGCAACTTTGTTTTTGTAAAATGTCATCACTCAAAATCGGATAAACATAAACTGGACGTGGTGGCCAGCTAAAGTGGGCCACATTATTTGCTGCAACTGCGATGAAAAGGGTGGTGGCCATTGAAACGGCGTTGAGCAAGCAAGAAGTGACGAGGAGCTCTTCTTCGTCGCGTCAGATCAGCAGCAACAGAAGCAGCAGCAGTCATGGCGCGAGCAAGCAAGAAGAAGGTGCGCGCGCACGTCGCGGCGGCGAACTCGCAGGCGGCGCGATGGAAGGCGAACGGCCCCAAGGGCAACGCGCCGTCGGCGACCTCCGCTTTAGGCGCCGCTGCCGTGGCGGCGACGTTCGGCGCGGACGACGACGAAGCGCAGCCGCTGGACAACGAGCAGAGTGGCGACGAGGACGGCGGCGACAACTCGGCGCTCAGCCGCGGTCAGCGCAAGCGCATGAAGCGACGAACCGCGTTCATGAAGAAGATGGGGCTCGTGCAGCGCGTGACGCAGGAGAAGGCCAAGGAGCAGAAGCAGCAGGAGCAGGGCATGTTCGCCGACCTCGCGGAGCTGCAGGCGTCGCTCTTCCAGTCGGATAAGGACGCGAAGAAGAGCAGCGCGAGCGTGCCGCTGCAGAAGAAGAAGATGAGCGGCAAGCAGCGCCAGAAGCTCGCGGTGCGCGAGCTCGTGCACCTCAAGGCCGTGCACTCGCACTCGTCGTTCCAGGGCAACCCGTTCGCGGCGATCCAGATGCACCTGCAGAACACGGTGGTGCAGGCCAATCAGGAGAACGTCAAGAAGACGAGCGCTGCCGCTGCCAAGAAGGCGGCCAGCAGCATGGACACCAAGTAGAGCTCCTGCAGTGAAGAACTCTGAAAGGTATATGAAGATGAGGATGGTGATAGACGATAGGGTGAAGCAAGCAGATGCGTGTGTTGGATGAAATGAACAAATTGTATTGAAAGCAACACTGATGGATATCTTTGACATGGCCGCCTCAACGGAGCTACTCGGTGTTGCAGAGCAGCGCGACGCCGCGCAGCCCCCAGTGGCGCGGCGGGCGGCCCGGCGGACACTTCATCGTGACCATGAACACGAAGTACCGGTCCGTGCGCATGCCGTACTTGTAGCACGGACACTCGAAGGGCCCGGCCGAGCCGTAGAGCTCCTTGCGCGACTTGAGCTCCAGGTCCTTCGACATGCTGTTCACGTGCAGCACGGGCAGCGACGTGAAGAGCTTCTTGGGCTCCGACTCGACGATCGTGCCGTCCTGCTTGCTCCACGTCGCGCCATCCATGAACAGGCCGTAGATGTACACACCCTCCCCTGGGGGTGTGCGCACTTGCTCGGCGCGCTCGAACTGCGTCACCTCCGTGTGGTACACGACGTCGTCCAGCGCCCACTTGTCCGTCTTGGAGTGCTTGCGCGTCACCTCCTGCTTCATGGCCGTGAGCATGCCCTGCGGGTTGAAGAAGCCCGTGAGCCAGAAGCAGTTGGGCCGCCTCGTGTTGAGCCACGTACGACTCTGTTCGTCGCGCGAGATGAGCGACGAGAACCAGAGCCCCAGCGTGGGCAAAATCCACGAGAACTCGTCGCCCACGGACGTGCGCAGCCACGATGGCGGCACCTTGGCGTCGAAGATCGCGTCTAGCGTCCAGCTGAGCTCCTCGGTCATCACGACCTCGCCGCGGATCGCCATCTGCAGCTGCTCGAGCATCGTGCGCACCTTGGAGATCACGCGCTGCAGTCGCTGGATCTCCTGGAACAAGAAGATGTTGAGCGGGATCGTGAGCCCGCCCAGCTTGTTGATCTTGGCCTTGTAGTCGTCCTCGATGTAGTCCTCCGGCAGGCGGTCCAGCAGCTCCTTGGCCTTGTCGCACACCACGTCTTCGCGAGAGACCCCGGAAGAGCCGCCGCCACCCTTGGGCTGCGTGTCACCGAGCGTCCCAAGCAGCGAGTTCACCTCTTTCACGCGGTACGTGAGGTCGGCGTTCGGATGCAGCCCAAAGATCTCGGGCGAGTCCACCTCAGGGAAGTTGTGCAGGAAGTTCCGGTAGTCGTCGATGTTGTCGGCAACCGGGATGCGGTACGTGAAGTCGTTCGGAATGCGGAAGATCGGCTCCGCCGGGTTGTAGCTGAAGTTGGGCGAGCACACCTCGGGTGTGAGGCACCACTCCGTGTAGAAATTGAATAGCCGGCGGTCCATGTTGTCCGTGATCTTGCCGCCGTACTGCACCTCTGCGACCATGTACTGCAGCGTGGGCCACGAGATCGGACCGTTGTACAGATGCTTCTCCAAGAAGATCGTGCACGCCGACAGGTCGCCGTTGTTGTACTCGTACGGAATGCCCCAGCCCAGCGGACCAAACTTCTTGCGCTCAATCACGAGCGAGTGCAGGAAACACAGGTCGAAGAGCAGCTGACGCCACTGACTCGTCTCCACACGCTCGAGCTTGTCCTGGTCCACCATGACCGTGTACGACCGTAGCAAACCTGCACGCAATCCCTGCGGTGGCTCGTTGGTCACCTTCGTCGACATCTGCAGCAGACCGAGTGGGAACTGGTCGTTGGGCAAGGCAGTCAGGAACAGCCGGAAGCCCGGGTCCATGGTCTCGCTCAGCTTGATCATGATCTCCTCCATCTGCTCCATGAGCTCCAGACCCAATTCACAGTTCTGCAACAGTACCCACGTGCCGTTCACCACTGCAGCGTTGATCGCCTTCAACGCGACAGGCTCCTGTCCTTCTCCCATGGACACAACTGCAGGCGACGGGTGCTTCCTCTTGCGAGCCAGTTGCTCGATGCTCTCGGTCGGATCTGCGCCGATTGACAGCAAGAAGATCACCGGCGTCTCCGCGCGCATCTCAGCGAAGATGCTGTCGATCGTGTCCGTCACGGGTTCGACGTAGCGAGGGCCCATCTGCTGCGTGTTGCGGATAAACTCCTTCGTACTCAGGATCGTTCGATCCATGCGCAAGGAGCGCACCAGGAGCAGCTTGAGGTATGGCCCGATCGTTTCGTTTTCCGCAATTCGCGTCTCGTAGTCGGGGATCATCACGGTTTCCGGCTCGTTGTCTTCGTACCATCGGCGCCACATCGCTTCATTCGAAGAGAGCTCGTGCGGTAGGTTTGAGAAGAACTTGCAGCTCTGAGAAAGCTCGATCACGTTGAGCCACGACTCGTTCGAGATCCACGAGAAGGGCTTCCGGCGCACCGAGTTGATGTCCAAGGCAGCACCTCCACGCGTGAGCAGAATCACCTCTTCACGTGTCAGCAGGCTGTCAGTCACGAGGATCTTCATGGTCAGCAGCAGCACAAACGTCAGCTTGTCGCGCTCGTACAGCCCGCGGTTAATGTAGCGATACGAGATGTACGTCATGGTTTCAATGATGTTCGCCACACGCTTGGACGCGAGTGCTGCTTTCTCAGCGACATCCATCGATCGCATGAACAGCGCCAGGAACTGGTTGAGCGACGTCTGGTACATGCAGTTGATCAACGACGTCTCGACGATCGAAAAGTACAGTACGGAGCCTCGCGTGGCGACCGGACGGAACTGCTCTCGTTTCTCATTGATCGATTTCCTCGTGTCTGCGGCGGCGATGAGCTTGTCCTTCACTTCTGCTGCTTTCTCTTTTGTGTTCGCGAGCACGCCAATGAGTTCTTCGTCTTCAAGCAAGTTGCCTGTGTTCGACGTGAGTCTTTCGAGCAGCGAGGCATCGAGCGCGAGTAGCGACTTCGTGTTCATGTTGACATCCTCGAGCACTTGCGCGAGCTGCTCTTCCAGCGCCTTCTGCTCCTTGCCAATCACGCGCCCCAGCAACTGCTCTTCCAGACCCTTGATGGTGACGGTGAAGTCGATCACCGTTGTCTTCGCTTGCAGCTCGGGGCCGAAGTGAGGATTCGGCAAGCGCGTGATAAAGTACATCGAGAACGCGGGGTTGAACTCCATGTTCTTGTCCGACACGTTGATCGACATACTTCGTCCTTTGATGATGATCTGCTTCTCCAGCACCGGGTCGAGCATCGGGTCGATGTCTTCTTCAACGCCTGTAACGATCAGCGCTCTTCCTTCCCCCATGCAGAACTCTAGCTGATCTTTTAACTTGGGGTGGTTCAGCGTTGTCGTGCCGTAGCTGGGCACGCGGTCAACCTCTTTGCTCTTGATCCAAGAGAGCGCTTGGCCCTGCGGGTCCACCAACAGCGGATAGCGCGACGATCGCGTCACCATGATACCGTTCTGGATCGAGAGGGAATCCGTCGGAAGCCCTTGCATGTTCCAGTCGCCGATTGTGCCGATGTCGACCAGGAAGTTGATGATGTCAATGTCCACTGTCACGGGGACACTGCGCGTCTCGCAATCTGGGACGAACTTGCTCTGCACCATGTAGTTTCGGAAATCCTGGTTGAACGGTCCACAGTAGGAGACAAAAGCGCACGCGACAGCGCAGTCTCCGACGAGTCTTCGCTTCAGATCTGCGAAGTTGTTCGAATCGTCTGTCCAACGCACACGCTCTCCAGCGAGACCGTTGATCAAGTCAGACGCCTGTTGCATCTTCCTTGCAAGTGCATTCGCGCCGTCTTCAATACGCTTCTTCTCAGACATTTGCGCTTCAAACATGTTCTGCAGCTCGCTCAAGCGTTCCTTGCACTTGGACAAGCGCAACTCCGCAGCGTTCAGCGCTTTGTTGGCTGCTTCCATCTGTCCTTCAGCGATCATGAGCGCTTCTAGTTTCGGCTTCACGATTTTCGAGGCTTCGTGATAAAACTTCATTGCTCGCACCCAGGTACACAGTCCTTCAGCAGCAAGCGATGCGTTCTTCGCAACACTGGGCAGGAAACCTTCCAACTCCATGTACGGACAGAGGAACTCGATCGTCTCTTCGTTGATCATGTCTTTGCCGACGGCTCCGAAGTTTTGCACGTTCTTCAGGAAGTTCGAGTCGCTCATCACACTCTGAGCAAACGGAGAGAACGAGGTCTCGATGAAGTCGATCTCTTGCTTCGCCACGTTCAACTTGGTTGGTTTCACCTGGCAGAGTTGGTTTTTGAATAGAATCAGCACGCCATCGAACACGAGTCGAATGATGTCAGCAGGTTTCGCCAGCTTCTTGATTTCACCGATGTGGGCAGGCTTGATCGAGTCGATAGCTGTCTCTGCTTCTTCAACGAAAGGCTTTGCCTTCGCAAGATCTCTCTCACACAGCTCCTTCTCAGCCGAGATTCGTGCCGCATCTTCTTCACACTTTGCCTTGATCTGTGCGACCTGATCACCTTCTTTGTGAGCTTCTGCTGACGACACCTGCAAAGATTGGAGCATCGTATTTGTTTCTTCTGTCGCCTTCTGCAGCTTCACTTGCTCGTCTGCAAGCACGATCGACATCGCTCGGACATCCTCGGCACCCTGGATCAGCTTCTTCAGTCCCAGATTTACTCGCTGCTCTTTCACTTTGATTTCGTCGATCTTCACGGAGTACATCTTCTTGTACGACTCGATGAAACTCAAGTACGACTTGGGTGTCTGGTACACGCGGCGGCGCATTTTCTGGAAGTATTCTTCACAAAGATCAGTCACGATGCGATGCACCATGCCCATGTGCGTCATCAGAGCCAGCTTGGTGGTCGCGTCACACTCCATAGGGTAGTCTTGGATGAATCCCTTCGACACTGCAATCAGCGCATCTTCGGGCCATGGCAAGAACCAGTCGATAGTCGGTCCGCTGATCAAACCAGGGAACTTTCGTGCGCGCTCGGCAAACTTTGCGTTCAGTGGCGACATGCACAGCACGACGTGGAGGTTGTCTCGCACACAATCGATGAAGTACTGCTTCAGATTTGCCTGCGTCTCCGCCTGGCCAGGTCGCTCCTTCACGAACGAATTTCTCAGATCAGCAGTCATGGCCATCATCTCATCCTTGGCGAATAACCCGGCGACTTCGCCAGTCATCAAAATCGAGTTGATCAGCTCCAGGAAAATCTCGTTCTTGATCTCGGCATCGGTGAACAAAAATGTCGTCGACTTTCTCTGGTGGCCCGCAGACTTGTACAGCGTCCGAATGTCCTCCATGAACGAGTTGGTGTTGTACGTCTTTGTCAGAACGATCTGGAAAATGGTCGAGCCGGACATGTACGAGGCGAGGCGAGTGAGCGACTGTTTGCCTGACCCACCTACACCAACGAGCAGCGCTGAGCCACGAGGCATGTCGAGCAGGCGTGAAATACGCAGCAGGTGACCGAGTGCGTCGTCGAAGAGCACGAGACGCATGCTTCGCTGAGGGAAATCGGTGTTATACTTTTCGAGAAACTCCAGAACTCGAGATCGAATGTCTTCAATCAAACCGCCTGGCTCGTAGATCTTGAGCGCTGCATCCGCCACCGCGCCATCTTCGTCTTCTTCCGCATCGCGAAGGAAGCTGACCATGTTGTACTGCTGTCGACACAGCACCTCAAGTTCATCGCCAAAATGGTTTTTCGCGAGCTCCTTCATGTACAGGTTGTAGATGTCCTTGTCCTTGTGACTCGTGAGCTTGTCACAGAACACACGATCGCACTCGTGCTTCCACGTCAACAGAACGACCTGCCCCGTGTCCATCTTTGTGATCTTCCCTTGAGTCACGCGAATACCACCACCGCTCAGAAACGTCTCAGGAGGCGTCAGCAAGACGCCTTGGAATACGCGACTCAGCTCCCGCATGTTGAAGATGTAGTGGAACTTGGCTGGTGTCGGAAGCAGCTTCGCCTTCATGTAGTTCCACAAGTCGATTGTCGCACGCGTGAGCTTGTTCACGATCACGAGTGCGTCCTTGCTGTACGATTCCTTGTCGAACCGACCAGCAAGCATCTGCCCGTAGATGTCATCAATCGACGTCAGCGACGGCAGAATCAAGTTGAACAAGAAGAACTGACGCTTGAGGCGATTCGGAATGTCATTGCGTCCACCTCCTGGGTGTCCCATTGCACCGACGTACTGCAGGTCTTCACAGACCTTGAAGTCGCCTCGGCGATCTTTCGTGAGGAAGCAGAACCCGCTCAGCTCGATGATCATACGCACAATCTCGAGTGTCGGCTGGTCACCCCACGCGTTCACGAGCGGCATGCTCAAATCATCCAAAAAGACGGTCATCTTCTTGCCTCCGGGAGGTCCGAAGCTCTTTCCACCACGCTTATCGAGCTCCGACTCCACTGCATTCTGGAACATGAACGCCGTCGTCGCACTGGAGAAGTTGACACGCTTGATCATCATCTGATCCGGGTTGAGGTCGTTGAAGAACATGAGCGCGGACGAAGTCTTCGCTGTACCGGGACCACCGACCATCAACACTGACTTGCGTTGCTTGTGCAGATTCTCAATCAGGTACAGGGTTCGGACAGAGTCCATCGTCGGCACCAGCAAGTTGGAGAAATCGAGCTGCTTCGACTCCTTCGGGTACTCCCACTTTGGTGGTCGCCACACTTTCCACTCGAACGTTTGAGGGTGGACGTAGTACTCGTACGAGGTCTGACCAGGGTCGCACTTCGGAAGCAGCATGTTATCGTCGTACTGGCGCAGCCACTCGTCGAACTTGTTGCGGTCTTCTTGCTCCAGGATCGCACCAAGCGACCAGCAAATGCAGTAGAGGTACAGCTTTTCGAACTGGATCACTAGCTTCGCAGGATCTTCTGATAGATTCTGGCCATGCTCACCAAGTAGCAGACCCGTGAGCAAGTTGAAGAGACGAGAAGCTTGTCCGATTCGGGAAACTGTCATGACGCCGTTCGTGTTGCGGTTCAGATAGTCGAAGCAGTGGCCTGGGTTGACGGGTGAGTTTTCGCCCATGTACTTCATGAACAGGTCGCGCAAGATCGTCTGCTGCGACGCTGGGCGTTTACGAATCCACGCTTCGACGACAGGAGCCCAGTCAAGATCTGTGTCGCTGATGAACACGATACCAGCACGAGACACCGTCGCGGGACTCGCATTCACCAAAGTCTCGACCTCGAACATCAGCTTCACATTTTCAGTCATGGGCATTCGATCGCCGTTCGCGAGAGTCAGGATCTTGTTGTCATCGAGCACGGTGTTCAGATCTTCAATCCAAATGGCATCGACTGGACCGTCGCACACCATCCACGTGATGAACTTGTTCGCCTTGTTGTTGAACTTGGACCACATCGCTGCAAACACTCCCGTTGTCCACTCACCCGACATCGGGTCCACCTCGCCGTACATTTCAGCAGCGCGAATGGCTTTCGGATTGAGCTTCGACTGCTTGTGGTTGATGTTCGTGGTTACCGTCAGCGACTGTTGAAGCACATCGAAGATCTTGGTCTTTCCGCCACCCGTGGGTCCGACCAGCATGATTCCGTGACGTACAAGTTGGGTCTCGTACAACTGGATGACCTTGTTGAACCAGCCAGGGTGGTCAACAAGCCCAGCTTTTTCGATCTCAATCTGCAGCGATGCTTGCAGCTCTGGGTATGACCCCTTTGGAGGGAACTGCACCGTCGGGAAAAGATCGGCAAGCAGGGAGAGGAAGAGCGGGACATCCTGAGCCACCAGCTTCGATAGGTTCATATCACGAAGCGTCTGGTACAGCAGCTTTGCTTCCGAGTCGTTGCGGTTATCGCGCTTGATTTTGCCGGCACTTCGGAGCACGGCCAAAATGTTTCGCAGCCCCCAGTCGTAGTGTTTCTGTGCAGACAGCTGCTCTTTACACGTGTTGTAGAGAATGAAGAACTTCTTGGCGAGGTCCTGGTAGTCCGAGTACCCAACGGAACAGAGCTTCACTTTCATGATGATCTCGAAATCAGGAACCATCATTGCCACACCACGGAACAGCGCCTTCAGGTTTTCTGGTAGCTCTTGGCGACCAGCGTAACCGGGGTTCATTGTAATGAAGAAGCCGCACACTGGAGAAAGCAGGATGTTCTGCGGGTCACCGGGGAACTGGAAGAACTTGGTTCCAGTCTTCTTCGCGTTCTGGATCGCGAGTACTTGCTGCGCCACCACTGACAGCACAGGAAGCTGAATTCGGTTGAACTCGTCAAAGCATCCCCAAAGACCGCCTTGGCACAGACCTTTGAAGATCTTCGCACAATCCGTGTACTTCTGCTGATCGGTACAGTTCGTGACGACGACGTAGATGCCCAGAGTACGACCGAGATCTTTGACGGTCTCGGTCTTGCCAGTACCGGCCGGACCAGCTGGGGCGCCACCGAAGTACATTCCAAGCGCTTGCGCCAGCGTGATGTAGCATCGATCTGTCAGCGGCGTGACCACAAGACGCTCCTTCGAACCCAGGTACTCGTACTGGTAGTTGAAGTCAACGTCGGTGATGGAAATCACACACGCACCATCGGCATTAAACTCGTCCGAGTTGCCTGGACGCCAGTAGAAGCGAGCCTGCTTGAGCCACTCAAAGTCGTTCGGGTCTGAGATCTTCTTCTGTTTGTATAACGTCGCGAGATCTGTCATGACGTCACGCTGGTGGACGTGAATGGTCACGAGTGTCTCGATCTTGATTCGATTCTGCTTCGACCCCAAATCTGTTAAACACCAGTTCGATAGCTCAGTGAGCACCAGCGCCTGCTTTGTGCTCGTGTCTTTCATGATATTCTTCTTCGCGCGGCACTGCTCGAGTGCAGTCTGGATGTCAGTCGTCCACATCAACTGGATGCCTAGCAGCGAAAACTGTGCAATGTAGCGGTCGACAAACTCGCGAAGGCGCTTGAGGTCGTTCCCCACGACTCCGATGTCAATCGCGCTTTGACGGCAGATGTCTTTCATCGTGATCTGCATACCGCGCAGCAGTGTTGCAAGCCAGTCTTCGATGTTGCCCTGAGCCTTCACAATCTGCGAAAACCGCACCTCCTCGACGCCAGACGTCATCGTGTGGATCAGAGTTTTGTCTTTCTTGTCGTGGTACACCTTCTCGATCGAGTCGAACACCTTTTCGTAGTGCTCGTTCATGCTCAGCGGATCACTACCTTGCGACAGGATCATCAGCAAACCGGGGTTGGATACGAAGTAGAAGCGAGGAAATTTGTTGCGCTTCTGTTCCAGGTACCCTTCGAGACTCTTCTGGCACTTCTCGAGCTCAGAATACATGGTCGGCAGGCACGACTTCAGCAACTCGCTCGCACAGCATTGCACGACGTTCTTGATCTCGACAGACTTCGTCATGATCTTTGCCCAGTCTTTGTCGATTTTCTGGAACTTCTTCGCTTCAACTGGCATCTGCTTGGCAATATCACCACCAGTGAACACCGACTCAAGAGAGCACCACAGCATCTGGACCTTAATCCAGCGTTCGAGGGTCTCCGAGGTGTCAGACAACTGCTCCAGCTTCTGTTGCGCAACTTCTCTGAACGGAGCGACGTGTCGCATCGAAAGCATCGTCTGCAAGTTCATCTGCGTCTCTTCGAGCTCCTCGACAATCGGCACGACAGCCTTCAGGATCGGCACATTTCTTCCCTTCCAGTCGCTGAACTGGAATTCCTCCGTTTCCCAGCGCTGGCTGATCTCTCCGAGCTGGATCTCGATCTTTAACTGCTTATCAGCGCCGTCGGTGATTTCTTCAATTTCAGCCTTGAACCCGACGATGTTCGCGTCCATGAGGGCTTGCAGCTTGAAATCCGCTGCAGTTACATCCAGCTGAGTTCCTGTCTTCTCCATCACCGCATCCCAGTGTCGTGGTTTGATGGACTCTTTACTGAGCTCTTGGAGCAGCGGCAGAATGTCCGTGAAGTCATCAATCATCTGCTTCAGATCGGTGTAGGCTTCCCATTCACGCAGCTTCGCTGGCATCTTCTTGCATCTAGAGGAGAACGCATCCACTTTTTCCGTCATTGCCTGCACTCGCTCTGCAACTGAAAGCCACGGAATCTGCTTCCACTCCTCGATTGTACTCAGCACATCCGTGTACAACCCGAACAGCTTGTCTTGCAACTGAAGCTCTTTCTTCGTCGCTTCGAGCTCAGGATACGTCGTTTTCGGCAACGCGAACAGCTCTTCTCCTGATGCGTACAGCTCGAACTTGCGCTCGCGGATCTTGTACTCCTCTTTGTAGCGATTTAGGCGCTCCACAGCTTCAACGGGTGGAATTCCAATCACCATCGGTCCATTCGCCATGTAGTCTTCGCGGAAATGCTTGACGTCAACGATGAACTCCTTGATGTCGCGAAGCAGTCCGCGCTTGAAGCCGGCCTGGGTCTTACTGAGCTCATCCGTGCGGGCTTCGGCGTGGTGGATCAGCTTTCGCCAGTTGCTTCGCAGCACAGACTTTTGGTCCATCTCTTCTTTCTCCATGAACCCGTCCGGCAGGTAGTACTCGAGCATCTCGTACATGTCCAGCACAGGGTTGATCTCCATGTTGATGCCACTTTCGCGCGCTCGAACCTCTTTTAGCAAGTTCATCACGAAACGAAGCGAGTCGAGATCCACGACTTTGCGGTTCAGCTTTCCCATCGTCGAGCGGAAGAACTCAGTGAGCGACTCCATCTTTCGACGCGCCTGGTTGTGCAAATTGTCGCTGAACTTCAGCTTCCACTGCGAGTTTTCGTGCTTCAGCTGCAGCTTGATGTTCCTGGTGTTGAGAGAAAGTGCACCGATGTTGTACACTGGAGGAAGTCCAGAGATCTCTTCGTCGATCTCCACAAACGACTTGAGCTTCTTCTCGAAATCCTGGAGCTCCGGGTTCTTCTTCAAAAATGCATCGTACGCGGCGTCCTTGTTTTCCATCCAGAGCCACTCGTACTTGTTGAACGAGCCCAGGTACTCGGTCACATTGTTCCTCAGTCCTTGCACACTGCCGGTGAGCAGAAGCACGACGCGAACGATCTCGATGTCTTTCGTGATGCGATCGAAGAATGTGATCTTCACAGCCGAGCTGGCGCTGACGCCTCCCATGATGTTCCCGCTAGAATCGTTCTGACCCCAGTCAAGCAGTTCTTTCGAGCAACTCAGCACCGTCTTCGCAGCCTTGTTGATCGCGAGCTGGATGTCATCGAGGGACGGGTGCAACACCACTCTTGGAACACTCAGCTGCACGTCCACTTCGAAGAAAGGTCGCTCAATGGTGAATATGTTCGACGACACGCGCGACGCCACTCTCTTCTTGATCGTGTTTAGCGAGTTCTTCGTGCAGTGCAGCAGCGCTTGGTACATGAAGTGATTGTAGTGCTTCTTCAACTTCATCGCTTCTTCGTTCGAGACGCCCTCAATGTGCGAGTCGAGCGGGTACTGCATGATGATCTTCAGCAGGTCTTCCACCGCGTTCTCAATCTCGATATTCTTCCCCTGAAGTAGCGTACCAGCGCGCTTGATGTTCGATCCTTGCATCGTCACAAAATCGTCAAGAGAAAATGACTGGTCCACAGGTAGATCCACCAACATCGTCTTTGACACAATGCGCATGTTCTTCTCGATGCGGTTCTCAATGATGTCGTTGATGTTCGTCACTAGCTCTTCCAAGTGCTGTAGCCCGCTGTGGATATGGTTTCGGTACGCTTCGATGTTCATGCTCGTCCACGTCAGCGTGATCATCCCAGGACGCAGCTTGAACTCCATGTCGTTGAAATGCGGACGAAGCAGCATCGCGGTCACAGGGATCACCTTCGTCACAATTCGATCGTACTCGGAGAGTGCGTACTGGAGCTCGTTGTAGTAGTTCTTGAACTTCTCCTCTTGTAGCAAAACGATCTTGGCAGCTTCTGGAATTTCGATCCCCATTCGATCGAGACACTTGGCTTCGCGAAGCAGTTGCAGGATCTCCGGATCAAAGTTCACGTACAGCTTGTTGTCCTCGGGGTGGCGGATGATGAGCGTTGCCTGCAGACCAGCCTTCGCAGTGTCGATGTACTGCACCCAGGCTTGGTACCAGATGTACTCAAACGCGACAAGCGTGCGCGCAACCTTGTTATACATCCGGATGATCCGTTTCGCATCTTTACTCGCCAGCACATTCTGGTTCGACTCGAACTTCTTCATTGGCTCTTCAATTCGCTTCAGCAAATGCCGAGACCACGTGATGTTCCCTGCAACTGGAGGCAAGTTGCGTGGGTACGGAGGGTTCTGCTTGTACTTCTCGTACTGCTGCAGCACGTGCTCCAACTCCAATCCGTAGTTCTGGAAAATCACGTTGAACTTCGAGTCCAGGTCCGACTTGAGGTTCTCGCGCTGCAGAATCGTCTGAAACTTGCGCAGCAAATTCAGCGAATGCTCGATGGACGTGATGTTCTCGAACGAATCGTTAATAAACTTCTGCAGCAGTCCCTCAAGATCCGAGATGCGGACGTTGAACTCGACGTAGTCGCGGTCGAAGCGGTTGTTCTTGTAGTCGAGCAAATCGTGGTTGCGATACTGGAATTCTCGGATGATCGAGTTGAACTTCGCGATCAGATCCTCCATCCCTTCGAGCTTGTGCTGGCCGAGCGAGGAGAACTGGTGGATCGTCGTGAACATGTCGATGAGCTTGCTCACGCGTCGACAGAACAAGTCAAACTTGCCAAAGATCTTCATCTCGTTGAACTCAAACTGTTTGCCCTTTGGCGTGGCAAACAGCTTGTCTTTCGTGACGCGGTACTGCTGCTGGTACGCCTCGTTGAGCTTCAAACACGAGTCCAAGTGACGCACGAGCTCCTCTGGGTCCTTGTCCCACATCACTTCGTAGGTCTCCCCACCTGTGACACAGCTCTTGCAGTTCGTGATCATCTGGTTCGTGATCTTCGTGAACATGTTAGCCATGCGCTCTGTGGTGTTGTAGTACCGAGCGATGGAGTGGATCATCTTGATCGAGTTCATGAGCGCCGGAAGCGTGTCGATGATCGAGCTTGGCGTGCCGTTGTAGAGCGGGATGATGAACTTCTCCAGCGTAAAGAGGTACTTCACGTTGTCCTTCGCTTCATTCGCCGCCTCGGTGATACCGATGTCGATCTGCTTCCAGCGTCGCAGCAGGGTCTGGATGCGCTGCTTCGTGTCGTCGCTCACGCTCTTCGTCGTCCTGCTTAACACAGTGAACACGTCCTTGTACTCGTTCATCTTCAGCTGCTCGGTGATGCTCGTGAGTCGCTGCATGCGCCGTCGCCAGTACTCGAGCTCGCCCATGGGGCCGTCGTCGTCGATCTGGTCGTCTTTGTTCTTGCCGTCGCTCGTCGTGTTCGTCTCGAGGTACATCGAGATGACGTCGCACCACTCCTTCAGCACGTCTTCATAGTGTGCGATGAGCTTGGGCGAGTCTGACGCCTGAAGCACGCGGTTGCCGTTGAGTCCTGTAGTGGCGTTGCTTGTCACCTCCGTGATGAGCTCTCGGTCTGGGCGCCGCAGCTCAAGCCCACTGTCCATGCTGTTGAGCGCTTCTTTCAGGTCGTTGGCGAACTTCTCCGACTCGACCATGAACTCGCCCTTGAGGTCGGAATCCGCTTTCCCCCACTCATCCTTGGCCTTCAGGATCGGTGTGAACAGCGCCGTGATCGTCGTCTCGAGATCGCGCAGGATGTTGGGCGCCATCTCGCCAAAGCAGATCGAGTTGTCGCTCGTCTTGGTGCCGTCCACAGGCTTTCCGTCAGCTGTCGTCCGCAGAAAGTAGCAGCACTTGGCTCGGATCGGGATGGAGCTTCCCACCGTGATACAGAGCTTGCTGTTGTTACTGCGCGCTGCGCCGGCGTCCGCTTGACCAGTCGCACTTCCGTTACTCAGCGCTGCATTACCACTGGTGGCCTCACCTGGCCCAGCCTGCAGGTGGATGAACACCTTGTTCGTCTCCTTGCCGCTCAGCAGTTCTTCAAAGTACTTGCGCACAGTCGGACTCAAGAGGAACTCGCTCACGTCGTTCTGCGTCACCGCCGGCTCGAACGTCTCGAAGAGGCGCTGGCCGGCCCACTGCATGCGCGGGTTCCACATCGCGCTTCCCCGCACGCGACTGCGCCAATCGCACTCGGCGAGCTCGGTTCGTTAGTGTCAAGCCGCACCGCGTCGTCGCCTTTTCTTTCTCTTACAGCCACCGCCGCCGTCGTCGTCGTCGTCGTCCTTTCTCTCTTGCTCTTGGTGCCGTCGTCGTCGTCGGCGCTTGCAGCCTGAGAAAGACCGGCGCGCTTGCTTGCCCACACACGCGAGCGCCGAGAGAGGAGGAGTTGGGATTTAAGACCGCGAGCGAGCGCACGAGGCGGCACGCGTGAAACCAATGCCGCGACGAGCCGCCATGGCGCTGCGAACCCCAAGCGTCCGACTCTTCGCCGTCACGCGCCGCTTCGAATCAACCAACCCCGCTTCGTTGCACTTTTGCTGACAACCACTCCTGACTTTTGGCGCCACTTTTCCAAACTGAAAATGAAACGGACGCGCACACGGACTTTGGGCGGCGGGAGGAAAGTGTATCTGTATTTGTTGTATCTGGGAGTGAGTGCTGTTGTGAACCAAGCTGGCAGACAGGTGCGCAAAGCAGAAGCTCTTTCGCCTTCTTCCTCCTTTCTCTACATGCCAGCGCCAATGGGCGGCGGCGGGCGATGCGAGAGGCGGCCGCGGATGAAGCCCCCGAGCCCCTTCTGCTTCTCCTGCTCCTTCTGCATCTCGAGCGCGCGCACGCGGGCGCTGTAGCGCGATGGCAGGTCGCGCACCACGCCGTCCTCGTCACGGAACTCCTCCAGCACGGTGCGGAAATCCGGCACGCGTTCCGACGCCAGCGCCTTGAGGAATGGGATGAGATCCTTGAGCTCATGGTCGTCGCGGTCGCGGCCGTTCGTGAACGGCTTGATCGCGATCGCGTTCTCCGGCTGCAGCTGGTACGCGGCCGGGTCGTCGTCCACGATCACCACCTGGCGGAGATCGCGGTTCAGGTTCGCGAGGTCCTTCACGTGCGCACCCTTCAAGTAACGCGTCGCGTCGCGCGAGAGAATGTGCAATGCGCATTGCTGGAGTTCAAGGCACATTCAAGACGATTGAAGTCAGCTTCATAGCAATTCTAGTACGAAACGAGCGAAACTGGTGCCCATACCTTTGGATCAAGCTTCGCGACCACCTCTTCAGCCAACGGGTTCTGTGAGAAGATCACGATTTCGTAGTACTGCACACACACACAAAGCACAGCAACCATTGTCAGTGCCATACCACACGTAGTTGCAATGCAGCCCCATAATCACACACACGGGAACATACCTGGCAAAGCGTCTCCAGGAACTCGTCGACACCTGGGCGCTTGGCGTGACGCCAGCCGTGCTTTCGCTGTTTAATGACCACACGCAAAGTTAGTAGACCATTCAGTCGTGCATGTCGCCACAGGAAGGAGAAGAACTACGTACGCTCCACTCCGAGTGTACCAATGTATCTTCTAAGTCCAGCACGAGCACTGGCACTGGTGGCGTATCAGCAGGCACTTGCGGGATTGGCCAGTCCTGAACAAACATGAGCGAGTGCACACCAGTCAGCACCATTCCTTCCACAGTGTTCTCTCGTTAGTGTACACGCCAATGAACGCACCGGCAGGAGCTTCTCGCGCGACGGCTCTGTGAATGGGCGGAAGAGCTCCTCCACCTTCGTGGCTCCGAACGCGTAGATGTCACCCAGGAACGTCGCGCCGAGCGTGTCCGTGATGCTCTTCTTTGTCGCCTCATCCAGCAAAAAGTGCCACAGCACCGAGCCCGACACGCTGCCGGCGAGCAGCGCGAACGAGATCTTGCTGGGCAGTGACGACGTGCGCACGCCCTTCACGGCAGCAGCGCCGCCGATGCCGCCAGCGCCAGGCTGCTTCTCCAGCTTGCGCGCTTGTCGACGCGCTTGACGAGACACGACGCTCAACGGGATGTCACGGCCCACGGCGCTAAACAGCGAGGCGCCGCTGTTCGCAGCAGCAGAGGCGTCCGCCGCCTCCGTGGAGAAGCGCTTGATTGCGAGGCAACTGGTGCCGCTGGCGCGGCTCGCAGCGCGCAGCGCCACGGCCTTCCGCAGCAGCGCGCGCGTCAGCATGATCGGTCGGTCGATTTCCTGCGTTGCTTTTTCTTTGCTTCGAGATCCTCTGTCGCTCAGCTCAGCCACTCAGCCCCGCGCGGAGGTTGCGCGAAGGTCGCGCTCCTCGGAAGTCCGAACTCGAGCAGGTTGCACCAACTAAACCCTAGCTCAGTTCTTGACACCTCGAGACCCTAGACCCTACATCTTGCTGAGCGGGTGGACTGTTTGAAATGCCAGTGTTCGAAGAAAAAAAGTGGAAAGAAAGAAAAGGAACAAATAAATGAAGAAGCAATGCGGAGCCGCTGCATGGACCCCAGCTGCCTGTCCGCAAGCAGCAGCGTTGAACGAATCCAGTAAGCTGTGTGGCTAAGGTGTCGACGATGGATCGCGAGCAGCGGAAGCGGCAGCAGCGAGAGCGCGCGGCGGTGCACGTGCTCACGAGCGACGCGCTCTTCCATCGCATCACGAGCTACATGCCAGGCTTCCCCATGGCGGTGCTCAAGTTCGCGCGGCGCGTGGAGCCGCAGCACCGGCGCTGGCTCGCGTACCAGCACTCACAGCTGCCGTCCGCAGAGCGCGACGACGAGCCTCTGCAGCTGCGCGGCATGCTGCCGTTCGTGGCTGTCAAAGAAGGCGACATGAAGATCCTGCAGACGCTCTACGAGCTCCAGCTGCTCCGCCACTACCGAACGAACGAGAAGCTCCAGTTCGTGAACGTCGTCGTGGCGGCCGTGCAGTACGGACGCCTGGACATGCTCAAGTGGCTGCACGTGCGCAAAGATCGCGAGCCACAGGTGCTCGTGTGGGACGCTGGGCTGCTGAACCTCGCGATCCGGTACCGCCACATCGAGCTCATGGACTGGATCGACCAGCACTGTCCATACGAAGCTCTGCTCAGGTGTGGTGTTGAGGACATCCATTGGCGTGCGCGGTCAGGGAACTTGGACGTCATCCGATGGCTCCACCGTCGCGGGTACAAGTTCACGACGAGAGAGATGGACGAAGCGGCCAGGCACGACCATCTCAGCGACGTGCGCTTCCTGCATGAGCACCGCGAGGAAGGCTGCACCACCGAGGCGATGGACGCAGCCGCAGCGAGGGGCAACTTGGAGATCGTCCAGTTCCTGCACGAGCACCGGACAGAGGGCTGCACGACGAACGCGATGGACGGCGCCGCGAAGAACGGCTACCTGGAAGTCGTGCGCTTTCTCCACGAGCGCCGGAGCGAAGGCTGTACTCGCCTCGCGATGGACTCCGCCGCGGCTTCCGGCCACTTGGCAATCGTCCAGTTCCTCCACGAGAACCGCAGCGAAGGCTGCACACCCAACGCGATGCACTTGGCGGCGATCGGCAACCACGTGGACGTCGTGACGTTCCTGGGCCGCCATCGCCGTGAAGGCTGCACCTTCGACACGCTCGTAGAAGTCGTGCGAAAGAACCTGCCACGAGTCGTCGAGGTGCTCTGTGAGTACTCGACCGAGGGCTGTCTCTTCGAGGCCAAGATCATCGCGAACGTGTTCAGACAGGAGGAGGTCGTCGAGGTGCTCGATGGCTTCATTTCGTCCCACGTGAGAGCCTGCACGCGCACTGAGCACGTGGCAGGAGGGCCTCGGCGATGCCAGAAGCCCCGCTCGCAGCTGCTGGTGTCCATTGGTGGATTTGGAGGCACCATTGGCGACAGCGGTATGGACAAACAGCCAGGGAAGCGCGCGTTCATCCGAGAAACGATCCGCAAGTGCCTTGGCAAGCCTTCTCGCTGAAACACTGCTTCAAGAGCTCAGGTAACCCGTTATCAACGCGTCACACACGTCCGAGACACAACCAAATTCTAAAGTCCTCCTCTCCTACAGCTACCCTCTGTCTAAATTTACACAACAAAGCGAGCGAGTCTCATGCGATGTGATCCCACGATTCTGCCATTCTGACACCTCAGAAGCTAACAATATCAACATCCGTCCTCCCACAGAGAACACAGACACGAGCACCATCATCGCAGCTTTCCAGGCGACCTGACAACTGCGTCTGCTCGCCCGCTCGTCTCCCCCATCGCTGTCACTGGGGTAAGTAAAAATACGCCCGTGGCACCTGCTGCATGGGACGACCGCCGCACAAGTCCATCGTGTCGGGCATCTCGGCCGTCTCGCAATTCGCATTCGTGCCCTTCTCGACCGTCGAGCAGCAGCACCCGGCAACACTAGCGTTTATCCCGGAGAGCCGAACCGCGTCCACGACGATGATGATGAGCTCAACCGACGACTGCGTGTGGGAGAATATCCCGTTCAAGGAGCTCATGGTCTGCGAGAACATCGGCGGCGGCGGCGTGGCGCTCGTGCATCGAGGTTTCTATCGCAAGCAGCCGGTGGCACTCAAGACGCTGGTACGTGTGCTGATGCGTTCGGTTGCCAATGAGTGGAGAAGTCTGATGCCCAAACCATTTCTGGCTTGTGTCCTATGCGTCTCCAGTTTGACCCTCGGGTCGACGCAGCGCTCAAGCAGGAGTTCATGGACGAGCTCCTGGTGATGAGGTCGAAAAAGAAGCTGAAATTGGTTGCCGCTTTGCTCGACCATTTCTCTCGTGGCTGACTTTGTGGAAGCTGATAACCTCGTGTGTGCAGCAAATTGCGCCACAAGAACGTGGTGGCGCTTGTCGGCGCGTGCATGGAGCCGCCGAACCTGTGCATGGTCATGGAGCTCTGCGAAGGCTCGCTGCACCAGGCGCTGCACTCGAGCCGGTTCTTCAGCGTCCAGCAGCTGACACGCATCGCGGTACGCAACCAGCATCGAGTCA
>JAASFQ010000521.1:0-20467 GCA_023333845.1 Globisporangium polare | reverse complement strand
TGCAGCATCTCTCTCTCTCTCTCTCTCTCTCTCTTGTTGCAGCTTTTTATCTTGGGTTTTGTATCGGGGAGACTCGCTCCAGTGCTGATCAATCAGAAAGCTCACCTCCAATAGCAGGTTACTGGTTGACAAGCTGGCAACGCCGCGAAAGGATCAGCAACTGTCTCAAGATCGGCTGGACAGCCAGTCTGCCCCATGCGCGGACTGGAGCAGCAACACACTCGCCAGTGCGGTCCTTCCGCTCATTCCCCAATTCACTGTCTTCCAGTCAGTACTCCCCAGTCTTCCAGTCTCCCCCTCCCAGCCTTCATCAAGATGTTCACCAAGTCCGCTCTCCTCGCCGTGTGCGCCGTGGCCGCTGCGCAGCTCCAGGCCGCCTCGGCCGTCGACTACCTCGGCGGCTGGTTGGCCACCCCAGCCAGACAGCAGTGCGTGGACATCTGCGTGGGCGCCAAGACGACGCCGACGTGCCCGACCTCGGACCCGGCGTGCCTCGCCAAGAAGCTGGTGCCGGGCGACTACGACTACCTGCTCCTGGAGCAGCTCTTTGTTCCTCAGTTCTGCCGCGAGCTCCTGCTCGGAGTGGACGCGACCATCTCGCACCAGAACGTGCTGCCAGCGCCGAACGGTGTGACGTGCAAGCCCGAGGTGGTCAAGAGCGAGCTCACGATCCACGGCCTGTGGCCCAACTACAACGCCGGCTACCTGAGCTGCTGTAACGCGACCTCCACGGGCGCCAACCACCCGTACAATGCGCTCAACTTCGCCAAGAACAACCTCCCTCTGCTGCAGGAGATGTCCACCAAGTGGATCGACCCGACGACCTCGAACGGCTACGACTCGCTCTGCGAGATCTACAACCACGAGTTCCAGAAGCACGGCGTGTGCTACTCGGCGGTCGGCACGGACTACGAGAAGATGGCCGCGACGTACTTCCGCGCAGCGCTGAACGCCGCCGCGACCGTCGACAAGGCCACCAAGCAGATCAACAAGTGGGCGGCCTCGTACGCCAAGGCGGCGCCGAGCCTCGCCGCCGTCGAGGCGCTGTACCCGAAGAAGGTGCAGGTGCTTTGCTCTGCCGTGGACGGCACGGCCAAGCTCTCGGCCATCCGCACGTGCTACGCCAAGATGGGCAAGCAGGGCACGACCGGCCTGTTCTCGCCGGTGGACTGCGCGGCGGCCTCGAACGCGGCGGCCACGATCCCGTGCCCAGCGGGCGTGCTGCTCACGCTCGCGGGCTACGTCTCCCCTCAGTAAGTAGGAGTTGTGCTTGCTTTTATAGGAGAGATCGGAGATAGATTCCCTGTAGTCAGATTGAAACACAAGGAAGCATGAGACGCACTCGCTGACTAGAACGCTTTAGCATTTCGAGCTCTACACCATTGTCAACGAATACGTAAACCAGCTTAGCACTCTACACTGTAGAACCAACCTCGGAAGCATGTATTTCTTCACCGTGATCGATCAGCATCGTCTCCTTGCTTACTTCCTGCACGCCTACTCGTGCTTGTTCGGGTTCATCGCGTGGTGGAGCTTGGCGATCTGCTCATCAACACTCATGTTCTCTCCATTGCATCCATCGGCGAGCGTCGGCACGCGGTACACGGTCACGTCGCCCGTCGAGTCACCCACGACGATGATCGGCGCTGAGGGTGCAAATGCGATCTTTGTGCACTCGAGCGGGATCTCGAGTGGAGCCAGGAGCTCTGGCTGCGAGAGCGAAGAGCCAAAGGCGCGACTCGCATTGGCCCCACCACCTTGGGCTGAGGGTGCACTAGGCAATAGTGGATCATCTAGGTTGTCGAGGCCACCGGCGTCATTCCCACCAGGTGCACCGGAAGTACTGTTCGCACCTGGTGCAGACGGCACTGCTGAAGCAAGGTTCTCGCTCACACGCGCGTACCTCTTTGGAAAGTGTGTGATCACCGGGTCCAGAGTGGACTGCTGCAGGTCCCAGATCTCGATGCGGCCGTCCTCGCTCACGGCGCCGAAGATCGTCGCGTCGCTCGGACACCACGAGATGCCATGGACGGCGTGAGCGAGGTCGACCGACCGGAAGTTGAGCACCTCGCGCTGCTCGCCCTGATGCCACAGCTTGATGTTCCAGTCGCCCGAGCACGACAAGAACAAATCGCTGCAGAATGGCGAGACTAGGATCTGGTACACCGGTCCCGTGTGACCCAGGTACGTCTGCAGGTACTGCTCGTTGTACGAGACCGAGCACTTGTGGATGAGCCCGTCCTCGGTGCCGACAAAGTACACCGATGGATCGTTCTTGGCAAAGTCGATGCAGTGGCCGCTCGCTTGGCGCGAGATGACGCCGTCGGCGCGCGAGTCCGAGCCCAGCAGCGGGTTCACGATGCGCTTGAGCGTCATCAGGTCCGAATAGCTCAGCCCCTTCTTCATGCTCCACTCGGTCACGCGGCCGTCGCTCGAGATGCTCACGACATTCTCGCCGCGGTCGCTGCCTTTGCTGATCCACTTGACTTGCCAGAGCACATCCAAGTGCTTGCCCGTCGACACCTCACTGCTCGCGATTGGTGCAGGTGTGTGCAGCAGCTTGAGGGCCGCTGCTGACTTGGGTGCAAGACGGGAGCCTGGAGCTCCAGTGCTGCCTGGCTCATGGCCACCGGTGTGCGCCGAGTCGTCCTTGCGCGTGTCGTAGATCGCCACGACGCCGTTCACGAAGCCGACGGCGAGCAAGTACGGCTGCGTGTGGCTAAAGTCGATCGACATGACCCCGGCGCCGAGGTTGTACACGCGCTCCGGGTACTCGGGGTTCTTGAGCGACCAAAAGAGGATCAGGCCCTCGTCATCAGCGCCTGTAGCTGGACCATCAGCGCCAGCACCGGAACTAGTTACTGAGCCAAGCGGCTGACCGGTGCCTAGGTAGTACCCGCCACCAGCACCGAGGTTCCCCGCATTGTTGTTCGCCACTGGTGCATTGTCGCCTCGTCCGTCCGTGCTCGAGCAGTACGAGACAGCCAGCAGGTCCTCGTTCACCGTGTTCCACGCCAAGCACGACACGCGACGACCCTCCGTGAGCTCACACTGGAACGCCCAGAGCTTCTCCAACGCGCCTTTGCCGCCCACGGCACCGCCATTCCGCGTGCCTCCCAGACCTCCTCCGGTGGAGCTGCTAGCTCCACTGGGGAAACCCGAGAACGAGCCATTCACACTACCGATGCCACTTGAGCCTTGTCCCATTGAGCGCCAGTCATTGCCACCAGCACCATCGTCATGCTGGCGGTGATGCGAACCCCCTTGCTTCCTGTCGTCGTCACTGGTCGCCAATGAAGGGAAGTTACGGTACAGCACGTGCTGCTGGTGGTACACGTTTTGCTGCACGGCGCGCTCGACGATGCTCACGGTTTTCAATAGCGACGCGGACGCGAGCACCTTGCGCGTGCGCTGCTGCGCGATCGTCTCGCCGATGTCCACGTTCGTGTTTGCGCGCGCGTAGGCGTTCTGCTTGTTGTCGTCGCCCCCTCCACCACTGCTGCCGCCACTGAGCACACCGTGCGAGGCGCTGCTCATACCCACCTGGCTGTTCTGGGCACTCGAGTTGCCACTGTCGTCCATACCGCCACCGCCTACGTCCTGCTGCGAGGTACCGAACGACAGGTTCGCGCCACTCTGAGAGGGCGAAGTCATGGACGAGCTCGAGTTGCTCATCATGGCGTTCACGGCGCTTGACCGCCCAAAGTCCTGCTGTGAGCCCTGGGTATTCGCCCCGCTGGAGTTGGTGGTGGTGGTGGCGTGGTGGCCCTTGGACTTGTTGCCACCACCGTGCTTGACACGTCGCGTTCGTGCGTGCTGGCGCGCTCTCAGGTCCTCGACGATGTCCCCATCGACGTCCAGCACACAGCCAGGGGAGACTAGCGTGGCGTCCACGATCTCGTCCACCTGGTGCTTGAGCTGTAGCTCGCCGTTCTCATACTCGGAGGACGCGCGCGCTGACTTGGCGCCAGTGATGCCACCGCCGGCGGCACCGCCTGAGGTTGAAGCTCCGGTAGTGGATGGTGTGTCCACGCCGCCACCTTCGTCGTGCTCGTTCGGATTGTCCTCTTCAATACGGGCGCTATACAAACAGACCTAGCATTAGAACTGAAGCACACGGCTGTGATCAAGCAGAGTGAGACCTAGGAACCTAGGTCTAGGCACGTACCAGTCGAAGATGTCCCAGTCCGTGGCGACACACATGGCGTCACGCGTCGCGGGGGGCGCCGTCATCACCTCTTTCCCCTTCTGCGCGAGCTGCAGCGTCTGCGACCGGCCCTCGACGAACTTGTCGCTGCCTTTCCTTGCGGCACAGACCTCCAAGTACTGCCGGTTGCGCGCCGCCACGGCCTGGTGGTGGTTCGCGTCCGCGCCCACGCACACACTGCGCAGCTCGAAGACCATCATCGTCGGCGTCTCGGCGAGCTCGATCGTGATCGGTCGGCGCCGTGTCTTCTCGGACTTGGGCTGGTTAGTTGATGAGGTCACCGCTGCGGAGCTAGTCTCTGAGACCTTGGGCTTGCTGGCCTCAGACTGAGCTGCTGTGACAGCAGTCTCGTCGCTCTCGGGGCCGACGCCGTCCTCGTCGTCGTTCTGTTGATTGGTATTGGCTGCAGGTGTCGAGCTCCCTGGTGAGGCCACAGTCACAGGACTCGCAGGAACAACACTCGCCTTTACAGCTCCACCTGAAGTCTTGGTCGCGTTGCCCGAGCTCCTGTTGTTGTTGTTGTTGTTGTTGTTACTGCTGCTGGTCGTCGGTGGGACGTCGGTGTCCGACCCTTCGTCCAGTGACGACGTCGACGCGTTGCTGAGAACGACACTGGCACCCATGACCGAGTTGCCCCCTCCACCACCAGTGCCATGCGTGTTCCTGGACCGGCGGGTCGGCTGACCTTTGCCCTTGTTCCCGCTGCGCTGGTCCTGCGACGTCGAGGGCTTGATGCGGCTCACGAGCAGCGACTGCGGCGTCACGTCCGCCCCATCGAGGAACACGCGCGCCGACTGCGAGCTGCCGCCGCCACCCTGACCACCGCCCGCGCCGTTGACCTTGCGGCTCGAGTTGGAGATCGACGAGGCGCCGAAGGCGCGCGAGCGCGACGCGTTGACGTTCACGTCGCGCTTCGTGTTGCGCGACGAGGCATTGGTGGTGGTGCCCTTGGAGCTGCTCGGGTTGATCTTGGCTGACGACGGCGAGCTCATCGTGAGCTGGAAGGTGGAGCAGGCGAGCGCGAGGTGTCAAGTGGGAACTCGTCGGCCGAGTGAGTGATCGATCGACACGAAAGGTCGTGTCGAGAATATGCGTCAGTGGTTTACGTGCCAAAGTAGATATGCATTTATTTGTATTTGTGTTCTGGCAATTTACGTGACAAACGCAACATTCGAGGCGATCCCGCGGAGGTACGATGTATCGTCGACTTCTTGGAGTTTGTATGCAACGACTTGATCGCGCGCACCTCGCTCCCAAGTCGTTGCATACAAACATCAAGATAAGACCTTGAATTCTGAGAAAAGCTCGCGACGATGGCTGCAGACCGCATCTGCAGCAATCGTCGCGAGGGCGTGCGTCAGCGAGGGATGTCGTGGCCAGCCTCTCGGGTCCACGGAGAACCGCTCATGGGCGACGACGCCAACCAGCGACGACGAGCGAGAGCATGGAGGGGTCCGGTCGGCGGAGGACGACGAGGGACGCAAGGACGTGACAGGACCGACACTTTCAAGAAGGCATTTTCCAAACGGAAGTGCTACCAGCAAGCACTCTCCGAGACGAGACACGCAAGACTGGCCATGCGTATCGGCCTCGAGTACACGCGCCAATGCTGCGAGATCGTCGGCGCGCTGCTCCCGGCCTGTCGCGGCGAGCTTCTGCTCAAGAGCGTGAGCCGCTCGGGTATCCACGAGCTCCAGATCTCGCTGCCCTTCGAGGTCCCGCACGCCATGAAGAGCCCGATGAAGTCCTCGCCGACCAAGTTGGACGCTCTCGTGCTCATCGGCTGCACGATCAAGGGAAGGGCGTGACGATGTCGCTCGAGCTCGTCCTTGTACTCCTTACAGAAGCCAAGTTCTCCACTGCTCACGAAGCGGAAGCAGTCCGGGATGCCGCGAACACGAACGAGACCTGGTGCGCCGTCTCGGGCCGCCGAAGCGAGAAGAAGTCCCACACCATGTCGTCGCTCTTGAGGTGCGTGGTCGCGCTTCTGTGTGTGTGGCTGGGATCGGCTCGCGATCAAAGATGCCATACAGATGCCAAGTCCTTCTATCCGTAACTAAGTGGGATTTGCGGTACAAATCGCTCGTCAACTGCCGGGTGGTTGCTTTCGTGTTGAACGATCCGACTTCGTCCTCCGACAGACCACAAGTGAAGAAGCCAAGAAGCCCCAGCGTCCTCCGACAGACCACAAGTGAAGAAGCCCCCACCGTCGTCCTCATGGTGCGCACGTTCCTGCTGCCGCTCGCGCAGTCGGCGCCGCTGAGCCTCTCGATCCTACAAGCAGCTGCCGCAGCCCACACTAGTGGTGGCAAGAAGCTCGCGTTCCGCGTCGTGCTGGCGCCGAATGAGCCGCTCTTTGAGCGCACGTTCGTACGCGACTTGCGAGCCAAACACCCGCAGCTCATCCCCGAGTCGAGCGAGTACTTTGTGGATGTGAGCAAGCCCAAGGAGGTCGCTGAGGCCATGGAGGCCTGCGACGGCGTCATCCTGTCGTTCTCACCACCAGAGAGCGCTCGCGGCAGTCCATTGGTCGTCGAGTACGAGAAGAACCTGGTGGACGCGGCCAAAGAGGTCGGACTGAGCCACCTTGTCAAGGTCTCCTGTGCCCAGGGGCTACTGGGTGAACACTCGAGCGTGGAGTCTGGACGCGCTCATTGGCGCGTTGAGCAGCAGATCCGCCAGTTGCGAGGGGGTTTCAATGGAGACGTGGCGTTCGTGCGTCCCAATACGTCCATGGACACGTTCCTCCACGGCCGCATGCACGAGATGATCTGCGGCCGCACGCTCTCCATGTCCGTAAAGAGCGGTCGCGTGGCGTTCGTGCACCCAATGGACGTCGCGGAGGCCGTAATCAAGCTCGCCCAGGGCTCTAATAGTGATGACAAAGCCAGAGAGATTGGCGAGTTCGATGTGACTGGCGCCGAGGCGCTCTCGTACGCTCAAGTGGTGGAGAAGTTCTCCCAGGGACTGGGGCAGAAGGTGCGCTACTCGTACTTTCCCCTATGGGCCGTGCAGACCGCGCTCTGGATCAAAGGCGTGCGTCCAGATGAGATCGCGAGCGACATTGCGATGGCGAATGCGCTTGAGGGCGGCGCTGAGGCCCAGGTGACCAACACGATTAAGGAGCTGCTGGGCCACGAGCCTCGGTCGTTTGACGACTTTGTGAAGGAGAACAGGGACAAATGGCCGCTCGCGAGCTACAAGTAGTGAGTCCAAATGGACCATTAGCCAGCAATATGCACCAGTCGCGATCAGTGCGTGTGTGGATTTGGTAAGGGAATTTGTAGCCTCCCCAACGCCGACGCCGACATGTCAGTCTATTTGAATTGAATTGGTTGTCCTTTTTGATGGATATTCGGCAATCGCTAATAGCGTCTCGTAAGACTTGGGGCTCCAGTCAAACTCGTCGATGCCAAGTTGCCTATGCCGGAGTCATGGCCGGCAGGTAGTCGTTGCGGAACGGCGCCTTGCCGGGCACGGCGAGCGAGACGCCGACGGTCACAGCGATGGGCACAATGAGCGTCACGATGAACGTCACCATGCTGTTGTAGCTGTAGAGGCCCTCGGGCAGGCCGAACCACTCGAATCCTCCCACAAAAGTACCCTTGTACGCCACGCCACAGATGAAGATCGTGATCAAACCCGAGGCCGAGCCCACGAGTGCCCCAGTGACCGAGGTTTTCTTCCAGGCGCCCAGGAGCATTGGCCCCACGGCGGCCGTGCAGAGCAGGTCGGCGATGAGGAAGAGCGTGAGGATGTTGTAGTTCTGCACAGCGATGATGATCGCGGGAACCGTGAGCACCACGCAAATCGCTCGCGCATGCAGCAGCGAGAGATGCGGGAAGTTGCCGACGATCTCGGCCGAGATGCCCACGAGGATCGAGTCGCAGACCGAGCTGGCGAGCGACGCGATGACGATCGCAACCAGCACCTGCCAGAAGCGGCTCATGTCGAGCAGGATCGCGAAGAAGTAGACGCCGTCCGGGTACGCGAGCGACGAGACCATGCCCGAGATCGCGAGCGCGACCGTGAACGGGATGATGATCGCGCACGAGAGCAGCGCGGCCCTCCAGACCGTGGTGTCGTCCACACCGGAGAACACGCGCTGCCAGTAGCCCGTGAAGAACAAGTTGGAGGCCGTGACGGCGATGCAGAGCGTCACGAGCGTCTCGAAGCCCGTGGTCGTGAACGCCGCGACGTGCGAGCTCGACCAGGCGCCCTTGGGGATCGTCACGTGGAACGCCATGGCGAGGCACACGATGAGCACGAGCGAGACGACGGCGATGCCTTGCCACACATCGGTCGCCAGGCTCGCGCGCAGGCCGCCGATGAGCAGGTAGATGTTGGTGATGACCGCGATGAAGATGATCGGCACGACGGGATCCGCGTGCGGGGACAGGATCTGAGCCAACGCGCCAACGGTCGTGAGCTCGGACGCCAACGAGATGAACTGGTAGAAGACCGCGATGAGCGCGATGTAGATCTGCATCGGGCGGCCGAAGCGCTGTTGGTTGTCATGATAGAGAGAGAGATGTTGCGGTTCGCAAGTGAGACCGTGTTCGTATAGAGGGAGGGAGATGGAGAATGGATGGAGGACGTACGTTGTTGACCCAGTCAGTGAGCGTGACGCCGCTGCCGAGGAGCTCACGGGTGTATGGGCCGATCCACTAGAGACACAACATGGAGACACGAGCGGTTAGCATGGCAGTCAAGCGAGTTGAGAAGAATGGAGACAGTATGGGGATACTAGCAGGGACGCACACCGAGCGCGAGCATGCCGAGCACGCCCGAGAGCGTGTAGCCGATGACGCCCCAGGAGCCGGCGATGACGCCGATCTCCGGGAACGAGTAGAACGTCCAGGAGCCCATGCCGGCCGAGAAGAAGCACCACGCGAGGCGGAAGACGCCCAGCGAGTTCTTGGCGCTAACGGGCGGTAAATACACAACCACGGACAGCGAAAGGTTAGCACGTCAATAGAAGACAGGCGAGCGCGCGTGTTGTTAAACAAGGAAGGACGAACCTGAGGAAGTTCTTGACCGAGTGGACGTCCATGGAGCGGCTCGCGAGGATCGCGTAGGCGGCGACGACCACGAGCGTCGCGATCATCACGCCGTAGGTGACGCCGGTGGAGAGCATCGCGACGAAGAGCTACGAGTGGCAGGAGCCGCTTGCTGTTCGGTTGACTGGCTGGACGCGAGGCGAGTTGCGTTGTGTGGGTGGGTGGGGCTGCGGCGGCGGCGGCGGATTACTGCTGCGTGGGGCGATGGCGGGAAGTAAGTGGCCCTGCGCGCGTGCGTGGTGCGTGAGCGTGAGCAGCACATGGCCGATCGATCGTTTGCTCGTTTGTTGTGTTTGTTGGGTTGGTGGCTGATCAAAAGGAGAGGCGGGTTTCAGAGAGAGCATCTCAAATACCCTGTATAATAATGCTGGCATCGAATATGAGTGGTTCGTGGGAAGAATGGTTCAAATAATAGAAGTTAAACATCAAGGAAGCCTGTATACAAGCCGGCGGAGCAGAATGACACAAACTGACCTTCTGCTCCTGCGTTATTCCAGCTCGCCGCGTTCGGAGCCAACGCAAATGGACCTCTGCCAGCACGGATCCTCGGCCGTGCTCGAGACGCAGGTCGAATTGGCGATACAAATCGATAGTACAAATGCTACCGCTTGGCTGCCAATCGAAAGCGCGCTGCGCACTATGCAGTTAGACGGGTTTACTGAAAGGTCGCGCCAGTGACGTCGCCGTGCCCATCCCGTCGAAAGGCACGCACGCTTCGAGCTTCGCGGTGTTGTGACATCAAATGTACTTTGTAATACCATCCAAAGCGCTTTCTACCAGAAAAAGCGTATTGCACACAACGAAACGCGATGAGATCTGCGACATGCGCGCTTTGACGAGTCCTGTCTCGAGCTGCATCGTCACTCTTTTCCGTCACGAAGAGATCTTTTCGTCACGAAGAGATCTTTTCGCCGCGAAGAGATCTTTTCTTCTCTCTCTGCTGCGCGTTGAATTGTGCATGGCTCCTGGCCATTCCTTTGGGGCAGCAAGCACGCGACGTTTGCTGCTTGGTGCAAGCAACGTGCTCGCTGGCACCAGCAGACGTCGCATGCTTCTTCGATCCCTCCGAGCGAGCTCAACCCCTCTTCAAGTCGAAGGGAAAGCTCGGGTCGCTCGCTGTCGGCGCGAGCTCTCTCGCAGTGGCCCCGACCAAAGTGTCTGCCTGTCTGTCTATGAATCGGCGCCCGTCAATCACGGGAACGGACAACAATGCAAGTGGTCCTCCTCCATCAACGCCTTCGAGACTCAAACAGAACCAATCGGAAGAAAACAGTAATGTACATTTGTTCATACAGTCACACTCTTTACATCTTGTGGTACACTTTCTATGATGATGGGGGTTCAGGAAGTCCTCGGGGCTTGCTCTCGATGCAAGCTGCCCGAGCTCCGTGCTGCTGGACGCCACGCTGCTGCTGGGGGTTCGAACTAATATATAGGCTCACTCGCTCTCGGTCACTAGCAACCGCCAACGCCTAGTCGAAGGTGACGAGGTGCGAGTCCATGCTGCTCAGCGCGATCGCGAACGCCTGCACCGGCGTGAACGGGTGGCTGTAGTCCATCGAGTACACCTGCCGGTCCTGCGTGCGCCCGAAGAGCATCAGCGTCTTGTCCATGTCGTCCGGGTGAGAGAGCAAAAAGTTCTTGACCGAGGCCGCGGCCACACGACCGCCAAAGTCCAGGCAGTACGCCTCCAGCGACTCGATCCACACAGGAGGCTTGTTGATCAGGTGCAGCGCCTTGGACGGGTCTGGGCTCTCCACCTGCGCCAGGATCGTGTCCTCCTTGTTGCCCGCCTGCCACGGCTGCACCTGCCAGGACGGCGCGCCGTCCGCAGCGCTGTCCACCTCGGGCACTTCGCTCACCAGTGGGAGAGCCACGCGCATCTGGCGAGGGCTCTTGCCGAACGTCGCCGCGTACTGGACCGCGCCGAGCTCCACTGGGTTCTCGCCAGACGTGTCGAACATCGTGTACTGCGAGCCCATGTAGTTCTTCTCGAGACGCGCGACCTGGATCGCACCCGCATTGTTGTTGCTGTTGCCAGCAGACGTAAGGCTGTTGCTGTTGTTGCTGCCGTCGAGGTTGTTCGCCAGGTAGATCGAGAAGCTCACCGACATGTCGTACTGGCGACGACGCACCGCCGTGCACAGCAGCGTGTCAGTGTCCTGCGTGTACAGCTCGTAGTTGCCCCCCCCGCGCGTGCGGATGTAGCACTGCATCATGACCGCCTGCGGTGGCGACGGCGCCATCAGGAAGCGCGCGAGGAACGCCGTGTTCAGGCGCGCCGTCGCGATCAGCAGGTTGCGCAGCGCGACGTCGGCCGGCGGAGGCGGCTCCACTGGCGCCATGTCGCACGCCAGCATGTGGTCAGTAAGACCCGCCTTCTTCATCGCGTCCGAGCAGTACGGACACGTGACCTTCATCTCGTTCGCCATGCGCTGCGCGTGGCGAGAGGACACGAGCAGCGAGAAGCCGATGCTCTCGCGGCACATGGGGCACGACCCGCGCTCGCTCACCCAGCGCTCGATGCAGTCCTTGCAGAAGATCTGCCCGCAGCACGTCGCCTCGGTCGCCGACGTGAACACCTCCTGGCAGATCGCGCACTCGAGCATCTTGCGCGTGTTCTCGATGCTCTCGAGCTGCTCGTCCCGCGGGATCGGCTCCGGAGCAGGGTACGCCAACGTCGAGACCAGGTTGGACGCCGCGAGGGCGGACGCGGCCGTGCGCTGGCCCAGGTGCCGCGTCTTGAGCGCCGTGTGGATCTCAAACAGCATGTCGATCACCTCGCCCACGCTGTGCGCTGCTTCTGCGGGCTCCTGCTGCTGCTCCGGCTCGGCATCGACGACCGGCGCCTCCTCTTCGACCGCCGGCTCGGCATCAGGCTCGGCCTCGTCCATCGCAGTCGCGTCGTCGGTCTCCTCTTGCGCGACCAGCTCCATGGCCTCGTCTTCGTGCGTCTCCTGGTTGTCCTCGTCGCCATCGTCGTCTTCTTCGCGGATCGCGAGGTCGCTCGAGCGCGACCCGGGCGCCGTCTCCTCGAAGATCGAGGACGAGCCCGTGGACGACGACGACGAGAAGCCGCCGCGGCGCCGCGCCTCGAGGATGTCGACGACGCCCTCCCCCTCGGCGAAGAACGCGCTCACCTCGATGTCCATGTCGAAGCGGTTGTGGCGCGGCGTCACGCGCGGACTCGAGCGCGGCGACAAAAGGATGAGCTCACTCAGCGTGCGCGTGCGGTGCATCTTGTTGCTGTGCTTTGGCTCCGTCACGACGCGCAGGCGGCGCGCAAAGCGCGACTGGAGCCGGCTCACGACCTCGTCGCCCATGGTGGCGGCGTTGTTGCTGCTGGTAAGGCCGGACGCTTGAGCCATTGTGTGTTGGGTTGTTGGGCTCGACCTGGCTATCTGCGGATCTGCGTGCGGTCCTGGAACAATAGAACGGGATCGATCGGGTGGCTGGGCGACCTTGGTGACGAAGGAGAGTCGATGGGGATTGGATTCGATCGGCCGCGTCCTGCGTTGCTGACAGACAGACAGGTGAGCGAGCGAGCGAGTCGGTTGGGCTGGGCGCGCGGGGACTTGTTGGCTGGACAAGTTGGTCGAGAATCGGCAAATGGGAGTCTGAGCGAGCGAGGGAGCGACCGACCCGAGAAGCTCACGAGAGCCAAACCGAGCGAGCCGAGCAAAGCAAAGCAAGCAGCAGCAGCAACAGGGCCGAGCGAGCGAAGGGAATATATAAAAGAAGAAGGAAAAGGGATAGAAGAGTGGGACAAACAGCAACGGGTTTGCGCGTCGTCCTCTGTGCTGTGGTCGCTGGCCTGTTGCTTGTACGGAGGGAGAGGAGAACTGCTTGAGGATGTGTGATTGAGGAGGGCCTCGAGCCATCAGGACAGCCCGAGTCTTTTTCGCCTGGCGAGCAGATGGCCGTCTGGCATCACGCTCCCAAAACCTTCTTTTGAGTTGGAGCTCGTATGGGAGCCGGTCGCTCGTGGGACAAATCCAGTCAGTTTGGCGCTGAAAGATTTCCATTTCGCGGCGGCACTCTCCAGCAAACGAGTGGTCAGCGCGCCAAGCCAAACAAAGCGAGCAAGGCCGCCTTGCGGTCAGCATCACCAGCTTGCACCAAGCGAGAGAGCAGCACCCGAGCTCTTCGGCCACGAGTGCGTATCATATAGCTCGTGGCTGCTTTGGCTCGACAGGCGGAGTGGCCCCACAGCTTTCTTTCCATCGGCGAGCATTTATTGGCCAGCGAGCTCGAGATATCCATGGACGAATAAGGCGCTCATGGCGTGCGCGCGTGGCTGGGCCATGTATGACGAAGGCATTAATACAATCGACTGGTGCTGAGGCCGGAAGCACGGGGCAGATGAACGGACGAATGGCAGAGGAAGTCAGAACAAAACTGAGTCGCTTGTCGGATTTGAAGAGAGAAGCGCACGTCGGGAAATGGAACTTTAGAGCAGCTCAAAGTGGCCAATGCTCGATGAAGTGACGAGATCAACTGTTGGCGCTAAAGTTCGCATGTTGGCTTTCGTGACGCAAGGCGGGAAGTGTCGACGCATGCGTCGCCCCAGATCTCCGAAATCGCAGGACGGACCTCAATTGAAGTGCGCTCTGACTCAATCCAAGCCCTGAGCTGTTTGGGGAAAAGCAGAGAGCCAGTCTGCCTGTAACAGTTGCAGCTGAGTGAGCTGTCAGCCCAGCCTCCTCTCTCTCTCTCTCTCTCTCTTTTCTCTTTGACACAAAGTCAGAAACAAGACGATCGATCTGATTGGGGAGTGACAGGAGAGACAGGGGCCAACATGTGTCCATTTCGGATTTCCGTCTCTTCATCTCGTCGCGATCTGAGTTTGGAGCGGCGAACAATAGCCATTGCCCACAGCCGACGGCCCAAAGCCTCGGCGCCTTCTTCAGTGCGGCCATTTGTATAGGCGCTCTCTCTCTCTCTCTCTCTCTCTCTCTGCTTACCAAGAGCCACTCGTATCGATGGACCGTTGGCGCATGGCTCGCTGCAGCACCGCCAGCAGTTCGTCCCAGCCCGCGTGCCACGCGTCCCCACCTTCGCTTCCTTGCGGTTCTGGCCGCAGTTGCTTCCCAAGACCCTCGTCCTCAGTGCAGCAGCCGAAGAGGACGCGGTGCGCTTGCTGTGCGGCTTCTTGGGCCAGCAATGGCGAGTCGTTGTCTTGCTGTCGGCGCTGGCTGTGAAGACGCAGAGCGCTCAGGTCGGCCAGAACCTGCAGCAGCGCCGCCACATCCTGCGGTTCGCGGGCTTTCAAGGACGCCGAAGATCGCAAGCGCGTGATCAGTCAGTCCGCAGTAGATGTCGCAAGCCACACTTTCACAGAAGACACACACACACAGATGTTGAAGTGGTTGCTTACCGAGCTCTCTCGCCGCGCTCTCAACAGACGACGACGCGGCTCTCTCTTCACTTCCTTCTCCGTTACCAACGACGACAGCAGTATCGTCGTCGTCTTCTTTCAGGCCATCATCACTTTCATCCGCATCCACACCAGCACCAGTGAGCTTGGCCACGCTCACCTTGGTTCGCGCCACGAGCTTCGTGCCGCAGGATTTCTGCAGCAGCTCGCGCGAGGCGCCGCACAACACACTGACCACGAGCGTCGGCGGCGCCTCGCTGACGCCCACGCCCAGCGCGTGCTTGATCTGGATCGCCACGCTCTTGAGCTGCGACGGCGGCATGCAGAGCACCACAACGTCACTCTCGCGGCTCAGGCGCGCATTATCGTAATACTTTGTGATCGCGTGGTACTGCGGCAGCAATGAGCCCCCGCATGCGTTCTGTGGTAGCAGCGCCTCGCATTTCGGGGTGCGCTCGGGCTGCCGTGTCGAGATCGCGAGCTTGTCGACCGGGTATGCGTGCTTGAGTAGCGCCATGACGACGGCACAGCCGACGTGGCCACCGCCCAGGATGCCAACGCGGGGCTGCTCCGTTCGGAGTGTGGCATTAGACATCATGGCGCTCTTGGCGGCGAGCAGCACGAGCAGCAGGCACTCGTGCGCGACGACGTCGGTCACGAGCGAGCGCGCGCGGAAGAGCGCGTAGGTCTTTGGCGCGAGCCGCGTTGGCGCGAAGAGCTCCGCGCGCACCTTGAACGGCTCCTTCTCTTTGCTGTTGCCATTGGGAGTGGCGGAGCTGCCTGTGGTGGGTGTGCTGTTGTTGGCGCCGCTGGAGCTCATTGCATGCGTGTGCTACGGCGGTGGTGCTGACGACGCGATGACCTGAGTGGCGCTGTGATGGTGGTGAGCACGAGAGGTCGTCACGCCATTTCGCATGAGCGACTTTAAACGAGGTTTTTTACAAATGCTCAAAGACGAAGGATTATTCTCTGGCGGTGATTACATAGAGGTAAATACATCTCGCCAGGAAAAGCGAGCAAAGATATGGTTCGAGGACCGAGCTGATGCGTGCTGCCAGAGGATTTTGCACGGTCTTGCTCGAACCGAGTGCCGCGCGTCGCACATTTAGTCCACCGAGGCCAACAACAGCACACCAGCATCAAGACCATCATGGCCGGCAAGCGCGCGTCGGTGGCGTACTTGCTCTGGCTCGTGGGCTTCTGGATGGGGCTGCACCACCTGTACCTGGGACGTCCGCGCGCCGCCTTCCTGCACACCGTCACGCTCAACGTGTGCGGCCTCGGCTGGTGGCGCGACCTGCTCTGCATCCCGAGCTTCGTGCGCGAGGCGAACCGCGAGCGCGAGTTCGTGGCGCTCAAGGCCGTCGAGCAGCGCTTCCACCGCAAGCCGCCGGTCTCGTGGCTCGTGGTCTGGATCCAGATGGCGCTCGCGCAAGTCTTTGGCGCGATCGCGTCGGCGCTCATACCGCGCGATGCGCCCGAGCTTCTCTACGAAGTGCTCTTCGCAATTGGTGCTGCGTGGGGGATCTGGTTCACGGGCGCCGCGCTCGACGAGCAAGTGGCATCGTCGTTCAAGCGCGTGTGTGCGGTCATCATAGGCGTGGTGGTGGTGGGCTACTATGCGTATGCAGTGGACGGCGAAGGCGTGGCGAAGCAGAGCTACAAGAGCGCGAAGGGCACGGCCATGCTCCTCGGGGTTATTGTCTTTTGGTACAATCGCTCATGGAGCTATCTGCTCACTGACGAAGATGACTCGAGCACCGGCATAGTGGAAGCGAATCAAGAAGAGACTGTGAAGAGCAACCCTGCTACTGCAGCTGTGGTGAACAAGAGGCCCGGCTGGTGGCGCTCGCTCGCGGTGTACTACGCGCTGCTCGCCGCGTACACTGGCGCACTGGGCACTGCGGTCTTCTTCCATGGAGAGATCACGATCATCGTCGACGGTGAGGCGCGCACGCATTCATTCCCAGAAGCCGCCGAGAACGTGCTGAGGTCCGAGGAGCTCTTCCAACACTTCTACGACCTCTTTGCGGACATCCTGAGCGCAGAGGCCCAGTACGAGCAGCAGTACCAAGAGCAGTTCAAGCAGCAGACGAAGGAGAAGAAGGAGAAGGGCAGTGGGTACAAATTCGAGCACAAGTGGCGCCGCTTCCAGTCCAAGATCGACATCTCGGGCCGCAAGCGGTACCTCAAAGTGCTGGGCCTGAGTGACCAATCAAACCCGAGCCAGGCGGAGATCAAGAGCGCATACAAGCGCCTGGCGCTCCGGTGGCACCCGGACAAGTACGCCGGCGACGACGCCGTCCACGCGCAGAAGATGTTTTACAAGATCCAGGAGGCCTATGAGAGGCTCCAGAAATTGGCGACAAGTGGCTCAGAGAAGACATCAACCCAGGAGGACAACAAGCAGTACAGACACCGTGACGATGAACTATAGAGAGTGAACGGCTGGCTACCACTGGCTGCATCAAGAACTCAGCATGTATAAAATTGCATTCAGAACCATCTTTGACCTATGCTTCAGCTTCAGCTTCGACACCATCCACGACCTGCTTGAGCGCCTCGATCTGCTCTTCCTTGGAAAAGCGGATACGGCCGCGCCACTGGTCACGCAGCCGCAGCGGCTCGTCGTCTTCGAGCGCCGCCACCATCTGCTGCACGTCGTCCTTCGAGTTGATGAGCCCGAACCAGTCGCCGCTCGGGTACGCGACGCAGTTGCCCGCGTACCGGTGGCCGCCGTAGTGGCTCGCCGACCACAAGTGCAGCGGGGTTTCCGTGTCGTTGGCGACCTCCTTCAGCCACTCGAGCAGCTTTGGTCCAGCGCAGGCGCAGCGGAAATCCCTGTCGTAAAAAGGAAGGTATTCATTCGTGAGTCTCCAGGTCTCTAACGCATTTGCATATGAGCACAACGCGGGGCGAGTCACCTGTTGGCGTGTGCGCATGCGAACATGTGGAAGCCCTTTTCGATCGGAGACTGACGCAAGTTCCTGTGAAGCAAATATGCCATCCATAAACAAATGAGCCGCACACCCACACATGCAGAGCATGGAGGGCTCGACGTGAAGCAAACGTACAGCTTTTCGAGCGTTGGCGCCAGGTTCTCCGCATTGTGGACGCCTTCTCGGACCAGAGACTCGACTGCACACAGTAGACACACAATGCGCATTGTCAGGTGAATAGCTCCTCAATAAGCTGAGGAGAGCCAACTGCCACGTACTGTGTGCCTGGGAGACGTCGTGCACGCGGATGTTGTCTGGGAACACGAGCACATCGTGCGCTTCAGCAGGCGATTGCCCACCACTCGCACTTTGGCTCTGACACGTCTCCGCCCCAGTGTATGGGATCGCAGCAGTGATCTTGAGCGGACTGGACTTGGGGTCTCCGCCGCGAAGGCCCTCAATCGCGAACAGGTTCTATCAAATACACGCCAGAACACTGAATCAGTCATTATTGAATGACAAAATGCATAATGCTCATTGCAGTACCTTGGCATACGACGAGACGATGTGGTCGGAGAACTCGAGCTTCTTGGGCCAGTCCTCCGCACGCCCCTGCGTGTCGACAATCACGAAATGACGCTCGTAGTACTGATAAACAACACACGAAATATCTGTCAGCCAGCCGCTACTAACCACCACCAACCCACATAACAACCAGCTCACCGCCTGCATACACTCAGGTCTAGGCCACAGTCATAGCAATCATCACGTACCGGCACGGTGCCTTCGATGGCGCGAGGCTCGGCGCGCGCCGCTTGACGGGCAGCTCTGCGAGCAGCTCTCGCAGCCATTGCGTCCCCATCGGCGGAAAGCTCCGTGGCCACAGTGCTCAAGCTGACGCATGGAGCGTGGCGCTGCAGCTGAAGAGCGCAGCGCTGGTGCTGGAGAAGACGCAGGCGGGCGGTCGTGAGCATCGCGAGTGCGGCTGGGCGGGCAAGTTGCGCAGTGAGTGACGAGCATCAGCAGCTCAACCGACCCGCCAGAATCGAACAAGCAGCCAGCCAGTCGGTGGCATAACCCGACTGCAAAGGAATGACTGCTTTCGAAGGACAAACACTCATAGCTTCAGATATTGTGGCACGAGGGAAGAGGCGTGTGCTTTCCACCAATAGAATTGCAGGAGGCTGACTCCACGGGATCAGAGGCCGTCATCATTGTGGCCGAGAGCCCGTGGGGATGCATACCCTTGCTGGCTCGATCGGTGGCTGGCATCAACTGATAGAGGGTGGCAGTAAACTGCGCGCCAGTGTTTACCACGGACGTGTGAGAAATCGACGGACCCAGCTCGGCACTTTCATTGCGTGGGCAATGGACGACGGAGGGGTTGAGTCGCCTTCAGCTTTGTACGCAACCTGGCTTCTCTCACGTGCGCAGGCAGCCGAGCTCGCTCGTCCCTACTGCTCGGTGCAGCTGACAAAGGAGCACGAGCCCTGGCGGGGGATATTGGACTGAACTGGTTGGTCGTCGTCACCGCGACCGGTTCCGAATGTTGTTGACTTTCACATGCAAAGCCCGCAAACCTGAACCGCTGAGAACCGATGGCATGCCGAAAATGAAAGCAAGGCAGTTTCTGCTGCTACAGTAAGCTGGAGTTGAGCTCCGAGGGCTCCGGCCGTATACTGCGGGCGAGGGAGGTTGCCAAGCAAGCTCGCCGGTGGTGGAGGGGTGACCTTCACACACACACACACCAGCGCAAGCCTCATCTCGTGAAACGCGTCTGCGGAGAACATCCCCACGGCGAAAGAAGAAAGGGGGACAATGACATGGCTATTGCAAGCTCATGAACATCATTTTTGAGCGTTTCGCCTGTCTGTCCGCGCACGAGAGAGAGATGGCTACATGCGTCCGGTTCACAAGGGCCGAGCAGTTTGTGACCGTCATGAGCGAGCGAAGGACGAGCAAGGGTGTTGGTGACGCCCGCTGAGGACACTTGGCACGAACCTGTCAGCGCATCTGTAGCAATAGCGTGGATGCGAGAGTGCTGTACCACCCGACGCAGTGCGGACCTCAACACAAGCGCCGCTGAAGACCAAGTGGCCAAGCGATAATGCCGGAAGAGTAACATATGAAAGACAGACACACAACAGCACTACTAATGATATAAGAGGAACGATTCACAGCCATAATGAACGCAAGCGCGTTAGACGCACACACAAATCAAAACTTAAATCCTATGTGTGACAACAACGAGGACTCCACAGCCCAGCTGCGCAACTGCTGTCACGGCAAGGTGGTCTCCATGTCCGGCGAGGGCGGGGATATGGTGCTTCACGGAGTATTTCGACCACGTCACGCCGATGACGACGGACCTCGACGGCGCGACCCTCGATGCGCTGGACGACCTCTGTCCCATGCAGAGAGAGGTGCACTGCCGGCGCGAGCGGCTCCTGTTGCTGTGGCTGGGCCTCGAGGAGCTCCCCCACAACGGCGAAGGCAAGGTGGTGCTCAATAGCGACATACTCCCAGTCTTCCGTGCGCTGCCACCATTTTCCATGGTACATCCCCAGTCACAGCCTCGATGATGCACATGCCCAGCGCGTACACGTCCGCCTCGAGCATGGGAGTCTCAAACGCGCTCGGGTCAGTGTCGAGACACTCGAGCGCCTTCCATCGGGTCGAGGACGAGGGGGGAGGCCCTTGTGGTAGCCGTCCACGTTGCGCGACCGGGTCTCACTGAAGCCGGACTTCAGCATGTGGATGCTGCTCTACCTCTTCCAGATCGGCTCGGCGTTCCTCGTGTGCGCCGCCACGAACCCGTACGTGCTCATCCTGTACCTGCCGCTCGGGTTCGTGTTCGTGTTCGTCACGCGCGTGTACCAGGCGT
>JAASFQ010000520.1:0-20477 GCA_023333845.1 Globisporangium polare | reverse complement strand
AGAGCTCTTCGAGGAAAAAGTGTCCAGGCCAAGCTCGAGGCGAGGATCTCTTGCGGGCCTTCTCTTGTCGAACCGTTTATCAGTGCTAAATATGTACTGTGGAGTGGTGAATTGCTCCTTAAAGTGGGTAGTAGTGTAGAAGCACCAGCATCCTGTTTTAAGAGGCTGCCAGCTGCGACCAGACGATTTCTGTTCTTTTGCGGTTCTTTCAAACTGTGTCAAGTTCGACTCGTCATCAAGCTCGAGCGACCAAGCCAGGACCGTGACCAAACCGAGGCTTCGCTCTCTCTGCATGTGATCGTGCAAGTGATCGTCACGTGCGGAATAGCAATAGCGAACTGCGCCATAAGCACAGAGAGCGTTGATGGCCTGCGAGAACGAGGCTGAAGAAAGACGAGGGGGCTGAATGGATCGCTCCATCGAGAGATCCTGCATATCTGGACCTTGTGTGCGTATCACATCAGGATAGCATTTCCTGGTATTCCGGTAAGGTTTGGCTCTCGTTTACCCGTACAAATGTATACAATATACTTTATAGTATCATATGCTTGTAGAAGATGATTCCTTACTCAGGCTTCGCTTGCTATTTGCGAGGTTGTCTCGGATCATCTTCCGAGAGATATCAGCAATAGAAGGGAAAACGAGAGAGAGACGCACTGGGTGTTTAATAGCGTTCTCACAGAGGCACGCGCGAAAAACAAAGAAGCGCTTTGCCGGTTGCACTGAAAGTCAGATCGCGTGAAGAAGAAGAAAGATGGCGCAGTTCTGCATGGGGAGCGGCATCACGATGGGCACGAACGGGCTCAAGTGGGCCGGCGACGACCCCGAGGACGACTGCGTCATGCTCTGGTCGCAGGCGTTCGGCGTCACGAGCGTCGGCCGCGCCGTCATCGCGTCCGCGACCGTCTTCCTCATGGCGCTGCTCGCGCAGTACCTCACGACGCGCAGCGGCAACAAGATCCAGGAGGCCAAGGAGTTCGCCAAGCGCAGCCGCATGGCACCGCTCTCGTTCTCGTCGCAGTACTACGGCTCCGAGCAGGGCAGACGCTCGAACGGCACGAATGGCGTCGATGGGAACGGAGCTAGTGCGCACAAGGCCAGCACGCTGCTCCAACAGAACGGAGACAATTCGAATAGCGCAGTACCGGCCACCGTCACGTCAGTGTCCACCTCATCGCGCTCGATCCCAGCGCCAGCGGCCATCCGCACGACCACGGCGCTCCCGGCATCGACTCTCTTCAGCACCAACAGCAACGGCAATGGCAGCCCAGCGCCGCCGCGGCTGTCATCGTCGTCAGCGCCGCTCTCAAATGTCAACGCAGCCGCGAAAGTGAGCGACTACGAGCATTTCTGCGACAGTCTGCAGCACGGGCTGCGTATTTTCATCGCGTACCTGCTGATGCTCGCGGCCATGACGTACGACGTGACGCTGATCGCGAGCATCGTGCTCGGGTTCACGCTCGGGTACTTTATCTTCACGAACGACACGTCGAAGGTGCCGATCTCGGCTGACCCGTGCTGCTCCTAAGCTCGTTGTCGGCTCTGTATATGTAGTCGCACTCCTCTAGTAAATGCAGTGCTGTTGTGTTGCGTGACGAATTGCTTCGACGTGTCATGGTGTCATGAAGGATCGCTTGCCATGCTGACCTCGGTGGAAGCCACGACCATGTTGTGCCTGGCACTGTCGCGGGGTGCGACAATAACGACACGCGCACAGGTTAAAATGCTGGCGCTTGGCGACGAGTAACAGCAACAGTGCTAGGCTAAATAAGGAGTAATAAGTGCGTGTACAAAGGCTCCACCTGGTCAGGACGTTCGTATTTTGACAGACTCATATAATCAGACACGGAGCCACAACTCCTCGTTACACAGGTTTTACCCCGCTAGTTCGCTGGTAAGAACGCCCTCTGCTCACTATCCGGAGTGAGTCGCTCGATCGGAGCACATTAATACCGAGGGCGATGCTTCCCCCCCACCCAACTAAAAAAAAGAATTGCAGTTGGTGTTTTGTTTTTGGCTTTTGTTTTTGAAGTTGGAGCAGTTTTTTGCTGCGTTGCTTGCAGAAGCGCGATCATTCGCATTCAGTATCGAATTTCGTCCCCAGCACGCACACGCCGATCCTTCAAGCAAGAGCAAGAGCAAGAAGAAGCCACTACCACTGCGTAGAATCTGTCTCCCTGCTGCTCACAACCCTCGCCTTCTTCTCTGTCTGGTGGTCGCCCGCGCACTCTCCCTTCGGCTCGTGCACCATCCCCTCCCCCGCTGCGAAGAGCTCCACAGATCAATCGCGATCTTTTGTCCACCATGTCGAGCGCGTCACAAGGTGCGTGTCTGCTTGGTGTGTGCGTGAGCACAGTGCGCTTGCTCGTATGCGGACACTGGTTGCGTTGCGTGTAGCGGTGTCGTGCTGGTGGTGATGAGCGTTTCGCTCACTGTATGCTGCTGTCGTGTCACTGCTCCTGCGCTATTAGAATTGATCGACAACATGTCCGCGCTAGCCGCCGCCAACGGCCCTCCTGCGAATGGCGCTGCTGCCGGCGGAGGCGGAGGAGAGAAGCCGCTGGCGCCGCGCAAAGAGCGCAGCAAGTCGCGCGACATGGGCAAGCGCATGGGCGGCGGGCAGAAAGGGGTGTGGGGCAAGCCTGAGGAGCTCATCACGCCCGTCGCCGCCGTCGATAACTCTGACCCCAACTACGACAGCGAGGGTGAAGAGAACGTGATTCTGGTCTCCACCTCGTCGTCGCCGGTGAAGAAAGCTGCGCCAGTGAGCCTGGAACCTGACTCGCTTGCCGCGAAGGAGCTGGCGGTGAACCCTCCGCCGGAGATCAAGAAGCGCATCATCGAGATCATTGACGAGTACCTCATCAGTGCCGACGCCAACGAAGTCAAGAGGTGAGTGAGAGATTGCACTGGTAATGACTTTACTGAAAGCCTTCCACTAACATATTTCTGATAATGCTGGCACCCAGCTCGCTGAAGGAACTGAACGAAGAAGAGTTCAACTACGAGGTCGTGAAGCGCGCGATCACGATTTCCATGGACAAGAACGACAAGGAGCGTGAGTTGGTCTCGCGTCTCCTGTCGGAGTTGTACCTGAACGGCCTGACGCCGTCGCAAATCTCCATGGGCTTCCGCCGCGTGCTGCTCCTCGCTGACGATCTTCAGATCGACATCCCAAAGTGAGTGTTTTTGTGTTACATGCACGCAGCTCTAACCTGTGCCTGAAGTCACCCTGCTAATGGACTGTCGTGTCTCTCTCTTTGCTTCGCCCCATTGTAGTGCGCGATCGATGCTGGCGATCTTCATCGCGCGCGGAGTCGTCGACGAGATCGTCCCACCGAGCTTCCTGGAAGACCCGTTCATCAACCGGTACGCGCCTGACATCGCTGCCGAAGCGATCAAGAAGCTGAGCATCAACCACGGAACGGCTCGTATGGAGAAGGCGTGGGGACCAGGCGACGGGCGACCAGTGGAGGAGCTCAAGGTCGCGATCGACCAGCTCACGAAGGAGTATTTGCTCTCGTCCGACTTGGAAGAAGCCGCGCGCTGTGTGCGCGAGCTCAACGTCCCGCACTTCCACCACGAAGTCGTGAAGCGCGGCATCACGAACTCGCTTGAAGAGGGCGGCGAGGCGACGGGCGTGGCGATGTCATCGCTCTTGGCCTACTTGGTCGCCCAGGAGATCGTGTCGTCGGACCAGCTGCGCAAGGGCTTTGAGCGGTTCAAGATGGTGCTCAGCGACGTGGCGCTCGACATCCCGAACGCGTCGGCGCTCTTCAAGTCGATCGTCGCGCGCGCCATCAGCGACGGGATTTTGCCGTCGAATTTTGACGCCACGGCCCACCAAAAGTGAAGAAACAGAACACAAAGCGAAGAGAAGAGGAGAAAGAGAGGCTCGTAACATAGTGCAGCAGGTATGAGAAGTGCATTCGACCCGGACAGGCAAGATTGTGCGATTGACTGGCTGCGTCGAACGCATTCTAACCTGCTGGGACCCAAACAGATAGTGCAACAGGAAGTGAAAGAAGGAGAGAGATGAGAGCAGGAAGAAAAGACAGACACCAGTGAAGAAACAAACAAAGATGAAGAAGCAGCTTGCACGAGAAAACAACAGTGTCCGAGAACTCAAAAGCCACAACGTTTGGTTCTTGTGAACGAAAATGGTTTGCTGCTGTATTGAATCGTTCTCTCCGGTGCGGTATCAGACAAGTGCGAATGGAACTGGTGCCACACGATGATCCCAAGTCAAGGCTACAAGCTGGTGAGTGCTTGCCCACCATAACAACAGTGCTGGCCTCACAAAAGTCAGACTCAGCACGGTACCGAGAGAAAGAGCGCGCCGAGCTCGTACCCAGGCAAGCCCTTATCCTCAACCTCATCTTCCTGGTTGCTCTTCCTCCCATCCACAGCCACGAACTGGCACTGCACGACCACGAGACTCGCCTCCTGCAACGACCCGATCTGCTTCCAGAGCTTCTCGCGTCTTTGTCCACTGACCAATGGAATTGGCAGCTGCAGATCAGCACACGTGAGGCTCAGCTTCGGATCATTGTCATCAGCCTCAGCAGCCTCTTGGACTTTGGTCGTGTCGCTGGCAAACCAGATCTGCGCCTCGGCGCTCGCGTGGCACTTGATGATTTCCTGTTGCTTTGTTGAGGGTGGCGTTTGTCGAAGTGAGTAGCGGAAGTACCGGTGCGTCTTGGTCTCCATGACCTTGCGACTCGCCACGTCCACCATACATTCGACCTCAACCACTCCATGTACTTGGTCCCCATCACCGTTGTTGTCTTGATCATCGCCATCACTGTTGATCTCGACGATGAGCTTGCTTGTCGTAGATGGCTTCGTCACTGGCGCGCGGTTGTCGAAGACCAAAGTCACTCTCTGTGGGACAGCGGCTTTGGCTTCACTCTCTGGACCGCACTCATCTTCGTCGTCCTGGTTGTCCTTGTTCTTGGTCTCACCAAGTGCCTCCCCCTCCAAGAGCTCCTCAACCCCTTCCATCTGGTAGATCTCGGCCAACTCGCGCAGATCCTCCCCGCGGTTCATCGTCACACTGAGCTCGTCGAAGCGGCTCGCCACCTCCTTGTACTTGCTCGCAAATTTGCGCATGATCGCCAGTCTCAGATACGGCACGGCCTCCATGACGAGACTGCCCCTATTGCCGGCGGGCGCACCCACCTGCATGATCGAGAGCTCGTCGAGGTACCGCTGAATATCGGTGAGCAGCGGCAGCTGGTCGAGCAGCAGGTCGTTGAGGTACTTGCGCACGCGCAGCAGCTGGTCCTTACGGAACTGTGTCACCTCGTAGTGCGCGCGCGCAGACTTGGTGCAGAGCAGGTAGTAGACCGCGAGCCAAACCTGCGCCTCCGTGGTCGTGAGCACGAGCAGGTCTTCTGGTGCGACGCCCACCCACTTCTGGTCCACAAACTTCTTCCACTTGACTTGACCTGGCTCACCTGACTTGTCGCCTACGGCCATTTGCTTGTGGGTCCATGGCGGGTTCTCGATAAGAGCGGCGAGCGAGAGCAGCACATCGTGCTTGTCCAGCAGTCGCGAGACGATGCTCAGCGGCAGCAGGTGCAGTCGCTCGGCCACGTAGCGCAGCATCGTGACGCACTGCACAGCGATGCGGAACTCGATCTCAAGTTGCTGGCGCGCGAGCTCGCGCCTGGGTGACTGCGAGTTCATCATCTGCACGATCTCGTCGCCCGACTTGTGGAACGACGTGTTCGTGGCGATGGCGTCGCGCGACAGTCCGATGAGCCACGTGACCTTGCGCACGCAGTAGTCCACGAGCTCCAGCAGGAGGTCGTCGTCCAGGCTCTCGACCACGTGCTCGTGGTAGAACGCCACCTCGAGCAGGTTCGTCAGCGTCGCCTCGTGGTAGACCTGCAAGGCACAAGCCAGCGTGTTAGCCACTGCTGTGGCCATAGCTAGTCAATCGCTACAGTACAAGATACTTACGATGAAGTAGAGCCGCAGCGAGGCCACGTCGGCGTCCTGGCACTGCAGCAGCGGCAGCACGTTGGCTTTCCAGAGCTCGAGCGCCAGCAGGTTCACGATCACCGTGGGCATCTTCTGGAACGTGAGCAAGCTCTCGACCACGAAGTTGTCTTGCTTCTTCTGCGCCGACTGGTGCGCTTGCAGGTTGAGCTTCTCGAGCACGTGGTGGTACGCGAGCCACGCCTTCGACGCGCCGATCTCGTCGATGGGCTGCTCACGCAGCGACTCGATCAGCCGCTCGGCCTCGGGTGGCATCACCAGGTACGCGTTCCCACCGAATGCGTCACTGGAGGCATAATATCACACATGCGACTGTGAGTATCTGGTCGTGCAAGCGCTTACTGAGGAGCTTCGAATGAGCGAATGGATCTAACCGCCTTACCTCATTGTCTCTGCTACGTCGACAGCGAATGCGAGCGAGCTCGGATACCGCGGGCTTTTCTCACAAGCGCCACGCGCAGCTGGTGTTGAGTCGCGCTCCTGTCTGCAGCGCGCCGCTTCCAAGAATGCGCGAAGCGAACGCATCCATTCGCTCACGTGTCCCCTCACTTCCCCCCTTCCACGCTTTTCGCTCACGACCTTTCGCGCTCCAAGAAGGATCGATCTGATACCGCTCAGAAATTGTCAGCTCTTTTTCTTCTGCGGTTGCCGTACCATGTGCAGCGGTACGCTGTACCATATGTGTGCCGTTTTGTTCATGGGGAAGATGTTGGCACAGACAACGCAAAGGCAAAGCGTCCAAGCAAAAAAGAAATGAACTCGGGCAAGGCGCGCGCGGGCACGGCCAAGGAACGGAGCGTCTTCGGTGCGTCCCGAGGAGCCTATGAGCTGTTAATAAAGCGCTCTTCTTCTCCTGCTTCTCCACACGCTCAGCTTTCCTCTGGTACCCCATTTGCCTCGATTGACCTCCTGTTGCGCTCATTTGTTTGCTCCCACAGTCGGCAACATCCCGTACGATGTCACGGAAGAGATGCTCAAGGAGATCTTCTCCGGCGCCGGCACGGTCGTCAACTTCCGGTGCGTGCCACCGCTTATGTGTACACACTGCGCCGTGCTACTGGTCATGTGTGTAGTGCCGTATGTGTACTCGTGTGCTAATGGTAGTTGTGCTCCTGACTGACTGTGCAGGCTCGTGACGGATCGCGAGACGGGCAAGCCCAAGGGCTACGGCTTCTGCGAGTACGCCGATGGCGCGACGGCGCTCAGCGCCATGCGCAACTTGAACGGCTACGAGGTCAACGGCCGCAACCTGCGCGTGGACTTTGCCGACGGCGGGGACAAGTCCAACAGCAACAATGGCAACAACAGCTACAACAACAACAACAACAACAACAACAACAACAACAGTGGTTACTCGAACGACAAACACCACCACCCGACGAGCGTGAGCGGCGAAGCGATCATCCAGGCCATCGAGGGCGCGATCTCGCGCTTTGGGCCGCTCAAGCTCTACGACATGCTCGTGGACCTCAAGGAGCACGCGCGCCAGCGGCCCGACCACACCAAGAGCATGCTCATGGCCAACCCGGCACTCACGCACGCGATCGTGCAGTGCTTCAAGACGCTCAACATCCCGATCCCGTCGTCTACCGAGATGCCGCCCGCCCTGCTATCGGTACGCCCTCGTGTTGCTAAACCCGTACACTCGGTCCGCTGTTCTAACTTGTCATATATTGTGCAAATACCATAGGCACCACCGCCGCCGCACCTTCACGGCCCGCCCCACATGGGTGGACGTCCCTTGGGTCCCCCGCCGCCGATGCAGCGTTCATCGCTCGCTGGTCCACCACCAGGTGTCGGTGGTGGGATCCTGGGTATGGCTCCACCGGGGCCACCACCTCCGGGGTCTATGGGTCCACCACCACCTCTTGTTGCTGTACTAGTGGCCCCAGGGAAACCCGGAGGCACACGGTGGAGCGCGCGTCCAGGTCCACTGGCGGGTATGATGGCTCCGCCTCAGGCTCAGGTAGGACCAGGGATGGCTGGTCCCCCACCGATGCAACAACAACAACAGCAGCCTATGTATCAAGGAGGTGGCCCTCCACCTTCGCTGATGGGCATGGCGCCGCCATCCTCATCTGCAGCTCAGGCTCAGGGTCAGCAACAACAGCAGCAGCAGATGAGCCGCGATCCACGGCAGCGTGCGCGTGACCCTCGCTTAGCAAAGCGGTCTCTCGGTGGTCCTGAGCCAGTGGGCGGCGGCATGGACATGAAGCGCCAACGACCCGACGAAGGATACCAGCAACATCAGCACCAGCAGCAGGCTCCGGCGAGCCAGGGGAACCACGGCACGTACGACGCAATAGCGGAGCTCGCGCGCGACATGACGCCGCAGAAGCTCAACATGCTCCCGCCCAACGAGCGCCAGATCCTCGTGATGTACATGCAGCAGCACGGCATTCCCTTCTCCAGCTAGCCATTAGTTCACAGCCATCCACTCGCCCAGCGATAGCCAAGACCAAGACCAAGGCACGACGGCTAAGGTTGATAAAGTAGAAGCAGACAGGTAAACACAGAGCTGATCTTTTGCACGGAGCCCCCTTGTGATCTCTCTTCCTTTGTTCTGTAATCAGATCCTGTAACAAGACATGCGGCTCAACAGACTCAGCGGTCTCATCTCTGAGAATAGTGTGCGCCTTCAAGCCGTCGCCATATATCACCAATTGAACTGAGGTTCCCAAGGTTCGAGGTGAGAATCGATCGAATGACAACGTAACCAGCGCAGCGATGGAGAAGCTGGCGCAGCTGCAGAAGACACTGCGCGAGATCGAGACTGGCGTGCGCCTCGAGAGTCTCGACTCGATCCTCGTGCACCAGGTGCTGCAGCAGGTGCCGCCTTCTATTGGCACAAAGTCCAAGAACCAAAGCAGCAAGTGGTCAAGTGGTGGCCGCATTGTCGCGGAGAACGGTGGCAGTGCAGCCCTGGAGATTGAGAGCGGCGTCTCAGGTAACGATGCATACCGCGTGCTGCTCGAGCTGCGCAAGAACAAGAAGAAGCTGGGCGTGAAGACCGAGACAACAAAGGCCAAGAACGATAAAGAAGCGTCGGCAGAGCCCAACCAACAAGAAGCGAAGACATCCTCACCACCGAAGCACGAGCCAGTTTTATCACCTGGGAAACGCGAGGTCGTCGTGAGCCCAGACGCCTTCACGACCTCAGCCTCAACCCAGGCACTCAAGACGGAGGACGTCTTCCTCACCGGCAGTGAGATGCAGATCGCGATCAAAGCTCGCAGCAAGGAGCTCATCTGCTCGCAACTCCAGGTCGACAAGGCAAACGCGCAGCTTCAAGCTCTGCTACTGGAATCTCAAGCACTCCTGACCAACCAGTTCCTCTTCGAGCGCAACCTCAAGGACTTTTGCCAGGAGCGATCGCTCGAGGTGATCCAGAGTCTGCTGCGCAAGTTCCAGAACCGCTTCTACGCGCTCTACTTTAGCAAGTGGCGCTCTGCAATGCTGTCTCTGCGCCTCATAGCGCACAAGCGAGCTGCTGCGACGCTCATCAGGGTCTACCGAGGCCACTTGGCTCGCAAATTGGCTCGCTTGCTACGCAAACAGCTTCAAGAACACCAGCTCCAGGCCCAGACGCTGCTGGACTTTCGGATAAAGTACCGCGTGCACCAGGCGCAGAAGATCCAGATGGTCTGGCGCCGGTACGTACGCTCGAAAGCCATCCACGCCCGCCAGCAGCGCAAACAAAGCGCTCTGTACCTACAGCGGCTCTTCCGGAACCGCAAGCTCAAGCGCAACCAGCTCGTGCACACGCTGCTGCACGTCCGCCACATCCGTGCGGCCATCAAGATCCAGAAGCTCTATCGAGGCCACCACACGAGGGAGCTGGTGCACAGGCAACACCGTCAGCAGCAGCGCGAGGCGCTCGTGGCCACGATCCTGAAGCGCAACCTGACGAGTGAGGCGCTGCTGCAGTGGAAGATGGGTCGCCAGGGCGCCGCCTTTCTCATCTGCACGCGCGCATTGTACCCGTTCGCAGTGAAGCGCCGCATACACCAGCTCGTGTTCCTGGCTCGTCGACAGCGAGCAGCCCAGGTGATCGCTCGACGGGTGTGCTTGTGGTTTGGAGTGACGAACCGCAGGGAGCTAGCAGCTCAACGACAGCTTGAGAAATGGCTCCGAGTGCTTGCTGTTGAGCAAAAGCGCACAAGGATGGCCGCGATCTTGATACAGAAGCACTTGAGAAGGTGGGTGCAGCAGCGCAAGTTTATTATGGCGACCACAAGAAGCAAGAAGCTCGCGCGGAGACAGCGGATCGCCGACAAGGAGCTTCTGAAGAATAGAAACCTCAAGGCGGCCTCACAGCGCAACAAGTCGTCCTCAGGCGTAGGCTTGAAGTCCCCATCATCATCGCCATCACCGAAAGCTGTGAAGAAACCCAAGTTCGCCAGTGCTCTCAAGGCGATCGCGCTACGGGACAACAGCAAACAGGAGCCCCACAGCGAAGCTCGCGCTCAAAGTGAAGCCTCGGTGAAGATCCAGCGCTGCTATCGCCGCCATGTGCACTACACAAAGTTCCTACGAGCCCACTGGCGAGCTCAGGCTTCACAAGTCGAGCTTCGCGTACTCAAGTGTCGCAAGGCAGCGATCGCGATCCAGCGGCGCGCTCGTGGCAATCAAGCGAGACGGGTCTTCAGAACCCTCAAGGCTCAGAAGCTCCTGTACTCGTACATCCTGGCGTGGAAGTGGAAGAAAGTCGTGAAAATCGCCCAGGCCGCGCGCAAAATCTATCGCTGGATCAAACACAAGCGCTCGCAGCAACTTGGAAACGTGTGGCGACTCGCACGGCGCCAGCAAATCGTCATGGCGACTAGGATCCAGCGGTTCATGCGGCATCGAGTGGTGCTTAGAAGCAAACTCTCGACTGTGCTGGCAAAGGCCAGGAAACTGGACGAGACCCGGGCTTTCTGCCAGCAAGCCTTGCGTGTGTGCACGCAGCACTTCACGGACGAGCTCATCTTCGCGTCGCTCAGTCGACCCTTTGAAGAGAGCATGAAGGCGTACCTTCAGGCTCAGAAACTGCTCGTGGTGGCTCAGCCCACAGCCAGCAGTCCTAAGAGCAAGACGCATCTTGTGAAGAAACAGTCGAGCAGCACTGCTACAGCATCAGAAGCACAGGCCCAAAGAGCAGTGAGCTTCCCGATGATGCAGACGGTGTTCCTGGCCGTCTCGGGGGCCAAAGACCCGACCAAATGGAATGACATGGACGAGAAGGCCCTGCTGCAGACCAAGCTCGAGCGCTCGCGGGTCGTCGCGCTCTTCAAGGCCGTCAACAAGCACTATCAGGACAGCCACAACCACAGCAAGCCGCCGTCCAGGGCCAAGAGTAAAGCCAACACCAACAACGCGGCGTTCTTCTCCATGACGGACGTGGACCTGGCGCTCGCCAAGGCCGGCGGCGCCTCGAAACGAGCGCTCGCCTATGAAGAATTCACGAAAGTGCTCCGGCTGCTGGGCGAAATGAAGCTCAGCGCGCGCGTGACGCTCTGGTGGAGCAAGTTTGACGGCAGCGACGCGCAGTTGTTCAGCTTGCTTTGGGACTTTGTGTTTGTGCTACCGGAGCTCAGCCCGTTTGTGCACAAGCTGCAAGAGTTTGTCGCGCAAGTGCTGAACAGGCGTTGTGAGCGGATCCAGCAACTCTTCCAGCGGGGGAACAACCTGAAACAAGGCCTGTTGATGCGCCTGCAGAGGCGCAAGCAGCTTGAAGTGCAAGCCCAAGAACGTGCGGTCACCATCCTGCAAGCGCGCGTGCGTGTCTTGCTTGCGAAGAACCAACTGCGCTTGCGCATCCAGCAAGTGTACGAGAAGTACATCGACCCGGAGTGGGGGATGCCCTACTGGACGAACCCCAGCTCGGGCTTCTCGACCTGGGAGAAGCCCCGAGCGTTACGAGCCGAGGACGTCAGCACCGAGGTTGTGCCGTTCCCGCCGGCGAAGCTGACGCTCAAGATCGCGTGTGAGGGCGAGGCCGAGTGCTCCAAGTGCGCCGAGTGGTTCTGCTACGACTGCCAGGAGTTCTTCTGTCGAGGGTGTCTGCCCACGTTCCACAAGGGCGACAACAACAGGACTCCTGAGAGCCTGGAAAGCCAGGAGACCAAGGTTGTTGAGGCTGAGAGCCAAGAGGAGAAGAGTGAAGGCCAGCAGCCTAAGGATGTGGAGAAACTGAGCCACGAGATGGAGAAAATCGCGCTCTGTGGGCTCTGCCAGTTCCAGGTGGCGTCGCGCAAGTGCCTCAGCTGTCTGCCAAAGGCCAGTCGCCATCAGCAGCAGTTCATGAAGAAGCAGTCGTCGAAGGTGGCGTTAGAGCCCGTAGAGAGCAGCAGTAGTATCAGTGACGCTGAGCGAGAGGCGCTCTTCTGCGACGTGTGCTTTGCGTTCGTGCATCGCCGCGGCGCGCTCCAGGTGCACAAGTCGACCGGGTTGCTGGAAATGTGCGCGTCCTGTACAAATGAGAGCGATGCTGATGCTCAAGAACCCCAGCCTGGACAGAGCAAGAAGGATGTCGCCACTGTTGGCCCCATGTTGGCTCGTGCCGTGCAGTACGAGTGCTCATCCTGCGCCTCAAGCCAACGCGTGTGTGGCCAGTGCGTCACTACAGGTCATCTCATCGAACTCTGTGGCGAGGACGCCGTCAAGAAGACCCAAATACAAACCCTCAAGATGCTCGAGCGAGCGAGGCGCGTCGCTGAGGAGATCGAGGCTCATGACCGCGCCGACGTGGAGAAGATGGCGCAGCGAGCGCTCCAGGCCAAGCGCGAGCGGTGCGTGCTCAAGATTCAAAAGTTCTGGCGCTTTAAGGTCCCAATCCTGCGAGCGAGGCACTTGGTCACAAAGCGCAAGGCTGAGAAGCAGCAGCAGTGGCTCAGACTCAAGGAGGACGCCAAGCAGGAGAAGCAGCTCGTGCACCTCGTTCGCAGCTTCTTTGGCCTCGCGAAACCCTTGCAGACCGATACTGAAGTCAAGAGGAAGCTGCGCGAGATGAACGCACTCCAGAGACGACAGCTTACGATCCGAGCGCGCATGTTTGGGTTACTGGCGCACGAATACATGCGTGTGGGGATCCCATTGCCGGGAGTTGGACGGATTATGGTGAATGGCTCCAAGGAGATCCTCACGAGTGAAGACCTGCGCGGCTGGGTGAAGAACCGCCAGACGATTCGACTCAAGAGGATTACGATCGACCCGGAGATGAAGAGGGAGCGCGCTTTAGAGAACCTGTCTTCGTGGTTCCACCTGAGTCAATGGGACCATAGTGATCAATTGGCTGCTAGTAGCGGTGAGGGTGGACTAAGTGGTGGCGCTAAGGAGATGCTGGTGGATGTCGACGCGAAAGAGAGGCTGACGGAGCGAGTGGTCTCGCTCGCTCAACCGCTGGTGATCAGTGAAGGTGATGTTGAGCGAAGCGCGACAACAAGTGATAAGGGTGATGTGGACGGAGAGGAGGCACTGCAGGAGCACGTGTTTGTGATGTACCTCGTCGAGTACTCGATGGACCCGCGACGCGTCGTGTGGATCAACCACTCGCTGTACGTAGCTGCTGCGTTCACCATACCAAGGCTGGTAACCCTAGCTGACTGTGGATGGCTGGTGTTGATTTTGATGTGATGCAGGGCTGAGCGCTTCTGGACTTGGAGACGGCAGCGGATGCTGGATCGGAAGGAGAATCAGCGTCGTGTGAAGGAGGAGAAGGAGCAGAAAGCGCGAGCTGCGGCTGACTCTGGCGCTACTAGCGGAGCAGCTCTCGCTGCGGTGGTGGGTACAGAGCCCAAGCCAGTGGAGGAACTCGTGGTGTCTATCGAGCCGAGTGCGCCGCAAGACTCGGAGTATCAGTACTACGCTCCAGACCAGAGCGTTGGCAGTGGAACCTGGACTGAGGCTCCAGCAACGGTATTGTACGATGGGTACGACTACAGTGCGCCGACCAACAACTACGAGTACGACTACAGTGGCTACAGTGGCTACGACTACAGTGGATCCACCGACTACGCCACTGGTGCAACAGCTGCAGCAGCCGAGTACAATGCTGGCCCTCCTCTCGTCGACAGCAGCGGCTACTTCTACTCTACAGATGGGAACGCGAGCGCCTGGCAGGGCTACGACTACGACCCCAGCGCCTCTGCTTCTGCCGAGGCGTACTACAATGATCCTTACAGCTACACGAATGGTGAGGCTGCTGTTGGTGGTACTCCATCGTATAGTGCAGCAGAAGCAGCAACAGAAGGGTACTATGGAGATGCAACTGGTTACTACCAGGCTGATGGGCAGTGGAGCGACAGCGCTGGATGCTACAATGGCTACCAGCAGCAACAGCAAGTGAACTACTCGACAACAGCACAGGGATACGATGGCTATGGCTACGATGCCGGTGCCGTTGGTGTACCCACTCCGAGCACAGATGGCTACATTGAACATCCCTCCCTATCCCCACACCAACCAATGGATGGTGGTGACCAAGCCTACGAGTATACGGCTCCTGCTGCCGCTGATGCTGAGAGTGCGCTGGCAGCCTGGGAAGAAGTGTTCGACCCACAGACGAACCAGACGTACTACGTCAACCGCGTCACGCAGGAGACAGCATGGGAGTTGCCAGCCTCCTACTGACCTCAGTCACAAAGCACAGCGAACTCAATGAAGCTTTGTGGTGTGTAACAAATGAAAAAAACAACGTGTAGATAGCTTATCTCTATATATCGAACGCACAGGTTCCTTCTCCAGCGAGCTCCGTGGTCTACTCGGTTTCCTACTCCTAAGGCAGCAGCTGGTTCCTTGGCGTCACTTGCTCGCCTGTATCCGTCCGTCCGTGTCGTCGCGTCTCGACCTTCGCCTATCTACCTGCGGCCCTTGGTGCGCTGATTTGTGCGCTTCTCCTTGCCAGCACGCTTGCCACCCTTGGGGGCGGCCTTGCTGTTCTTCGCGGCACTGGCGCGAACCGCAGCCGCTGGCTTGCCGCCACGAGGACCTCCGCGTGGGGCACCGCCGCTCGGCTTGCCGCCCTTGCGCGCGCCCGGGAACTGCGAGAAGTCGTTTGTGCTCTCCTTGTCGTTGCGCTTGGCGAAGCGCTTCTTGCCGCCAAAGCCAAACTTTTTATCCTTGGACTCGCGCACGTGGTTGACGCGCGGCTTCTTGTTGTCGCCCTTGTAATTGCTGTCGTCGCGCTTGCGCTTGTTGCTGTTGTTCTCGTTCACGATCGACTCGAGCTGCTCGTCGTTCTTGTCGTCGATGAGGCCGTTCTTGTCGCTGTTTTTTCGCTTCTTCCACTGCTTCACAGCGTCGAGCGTCTCGTTCTTCTGTTGTGCGCGCTGCTTCAACTTCTCGGCCTGGATCTCCTTGGCCACCTTGCGGTGCGCCTGAGACTTCTTGCGCTCCTCCACCGCTGTGATCTTCTTCTGCTCGTAGATGAGCTTGTCCTTGACCTTGGCCATGTGCGCGTCGCTCTTGAGCATCTCGGCAAAGTAGTCCTCGGGGCGCTTGTACGCGATGTTCTCGCGCTTGAGGCGGTCGCGCGCAAAGCGCACGCTCGCGAGCGTCTGGTTGTAGAACGCCACCTCGCGCTTCAGGTCGTCGTGCACGTTCTCGAGCTCGAGCGGGAACTCGCACGTGTCGAGCGTCTCGACCCACGCCAGGTTCTTCTCCTGGTTCCACTCGGCGGCGATGGCCACGAGCGCCTCGTGGTTGTAGATGCCCTTGCTCTGCGCCTGGTTGCTCGCCTCCTGCTCCTCGCGGAGCTGCTCCTCCACGAGGCGGCGCTCCAGCTCGGCTTCCTCGTCCTCCTCGTCGTCGTCGCTGTCGCTGCCGTCGTCCGAGTGGCCGCCCTCGACGAACGAGCTCAGCGCCGGCGTCTCGAGGATCTCCTCCTCGGCAGCTTCCTCAGCGCGCACGAGCGTGCTCAGTCCGCGTCCTCCCTTGCGGCCCATGCTGACTGACTGTGTCTCTGCTTGCGTGTGCGTGCGTAGAGCTGGAGAGCGGGACGGAGGCTGTGGTCGATGGCACCGACGACAACCGCTTTTGCTGCAAATGGTGCTGGCGATTGGCGGAGCTTTTCGCGGTTGGTTGGTGCGAAGAGCTGTTTGTAGTACTACGAGGGACATAGTAAAAGGATAAAGCACTGAGATCTACGGTACTGCGGAGGACATCGCAGCAGACATCTCACTTCGTTTCACTATGCTGTCGTCGGTCGATGACCGAGTCGACGGAAATCGACAGATACATAGTGAAACCGAGTCAGTCGTCTGCTGCTGCAGCTAGATTATCATGAGAGTGACTCAATCAGTGCCATGGCTTTTGTGACATTGACCTTTCATGTGCACATGAAGCCTGATGGGATCCATCGCGACAACATCTCGGCGCCATCGAACCAGAAGGCCGAGCTTCACTGCTCATTACTACGTAGAAGTAGCTGTGTTGTATTGAAAAGCGTGCACATGAACGCACATAGCTACTACGCGCTATAGCGCGTTGGCTTTCCACACAATACGACCACTCCCGCCAGACAAACCTCTCGCGAATGTAGCCATCTTGTCGTCGCCCTCCAAGTTTGAGCTCTTCGCTTACACGACACCTTTCCTGGCGAAGAACGAGCTGCCCGTGTGGTAGGCGCCGATGAACTTGTGCTGCTTGCCGCCAATAACGCTGCCGCAGGTCGGACACGTCGCCATCTGCACGGGCGTGCCGCACTCCGTGACCAGGTACGGGTGGTGCTTCGCACACATGTACCAGACGCCGTCCCTGCGCGTGGCTCTGAAGATCATGTCCTTCTCGTCGTCGGTGAGTCCGGAGCTTGGGCTCACAGGCTGAGCTGGCGGGGGTGGTGGGGTGCGTGGAGTACTCACATGGAGAGTCTCAGAGCGGTGCTAGGACAGTGGACGTCCCAAAGTCAGTCTTTCTATTCGGGGATGCACAAATGCAAAGGGCAGCGTAGGCTGGGTGGGCAACATACCTTCTTGGACTTGGAGCGGAAGAGATCGCGCAGCCACTGCGCAGGGCTGCGCGTCGTCTTCTCCATGTTGACTGGGACCTCTCCAGTCATCTGCAATCCGCTCTGTGTCGCGGGATTCTCTCAGTCCTTTGCAAACTCTCGTTTGAGGTCAGCGCAAGAGTGCGAAAGCCTCAGGAAGTCTCTTCTTCTCACACGCGGAGGTCGCTTTGCTCGGAATTCTCCTCCAGAGTGAGTGAGTCAATCAATCACCTCGTGAGGACCTCCACAAGCGCTTGAGCGAGTCCACGAAGCAGTATTGGCAACCTGAATGTGCACACACATGGATGAATGAGAGCTCGTCTCGATTCTATTATGATTTCGTCAAGCATTTGAAATTGAAACGTTTCGTCTTGATTTTTCAGATTCTCTCTTGATTTGTCGCTCTTGGCAATGTTTACCAGCCCAAAAGCGGTACAGCTTACCTCCAACCGGTACAAATACCGGCACACTGGTCTAGCTGCGCAATCGACCGTCATCTTCGTTCTTCACACATCCACCAAGCAAGAGCTCCGAGATCAACACGAGAACCATGGCGTCCAAGCAGCAAGTGCTGCGATTATACAAGGAGATGCTGCGCAACGCGTCCAAGTTCGAGGTGCGCTATACATTGCGCTCCTCTCTCTCTCTCTTTCTCTTTCGTCTCATACTAACCCTGTGTCGTAACTCTTCCTGTGCGCAGGGCTACAACTTCCGCAAGTACGCCGAGCGCCGCGTGAAGGAGGACTTCCACAAGAACAAGAGCCTCGCGGCCGGCAGCGCCGAGCAGCAGCAGGCGCTCGCGCACGCGCAGGAGCAGGCCGGCGTGCTCTACCGCCAGGTCGTGATCTCCAAGATGTACCCACCCGAGTCGCACAGCATCATGGAGTCGCTGTAATCGCAAGGAGCCCGTCCCCACACATCAAGAACAGCAGTATTTTGCCGAGACGAGCAACAGCAGCAGCAGCAGATAAAAAGGAACGCGCCAGCGAACAGACAGTACGGCTACCAGACAGCGCACAAGAGCGAGTACTGTACTGTAGGTGATGAAGATGATGAAGAAGCAGTGAATGGAGCACGCGAATCGTTCAGTTTGTTGCCAGCGTGCGGGCGGGTTGTCCGCGAAATGCTCTGCAGTTGCTGTCGTGGTGTGTGTGTGCTGCTTTACAGGAAGAAAAGCGCGCGCATATTGTGCAACGATTCCGTAGACCAGCCTAGCCGCCTCCACTCGACTCCTGGCTTTATTCGCTCGCCTAACTGACTCAGCTATGCACTGGCGCATGTCCCTCCCAAGCTCTGTCAAGGTCGAGCGTCGTGGCCATCGACTCGGTCTGCACGATGCTCACGGTCAAGGATGTCGTGCGCAGCCAGTGGTTCTGGCTTGGGCTGCCGATCGTCGAGGCCGTTCCCGCGGGCATGGCCTTCATCATCTCGACCTACGTCGTCGTTGAGCTCGCGGATGTGGGCAACGAGGCTGCGATCTATGGGTTCATGACCACCGTGGGCAATCTCATCGGCCCCTTCTCCTCGGCGCTCACCAAGAACCTCAACGCTCAGCTCAGCGTCTACAACGAGGACGTCCTGAACGACACGCACGCCGTGAGACGGGACGTGACAATCACGATCGTGCTCTCGTACGTCTCCAAGATCTTCTCGCTCGCGTTCCTCGTGCGGTTGCCACGACAGAAAGAAGAGGCTCAGAAGCTCAAGAGGGACGGCGGCAGCAGCAAACTGCTTGGTACAATAACGGTCACGTACTGTCTGCTGGCGCTCGCGTGGTCCGTCATGACGAACCTCTTCAGTATCTTTGAGAGAGCACGCGCTGCCTCAAGATCACCGGCAGCTGCAAGCACTAAGAGGTACTGATATCCAGGAGCTCACGTCGGATATGCGAACCCGGCGAGGCTCAGTATATTGTCGTCAAGCTCGTCGTCGAGAGTAGCTGGCAGTGGGGCGTGAGATCCTGTTGGCGCACCACCAGAACCGGTTATGCGAGAATGCCAATCACTTCGATGCGCATCAAATTTAATGATAAAACAGGACTTGGATTTTGTATTGGGCTTCGATATTCTCGCTTATCACCAACTTCAACGTGGGCTTGATCATGTTCTTCCTTGTCATCTGACCTCGCCGCTCCTCATCAGCAGCGCACAAGCCAACAAGAAAGCAACAGCATGAGTGCTCATAGTTCCCCTCTTACGAGCGCTGCGGTGGTGCTGCGAGGGCGACCGGATGTAAGCGCGCTGCGCCATGTCGTGGACGCGATAAGCGCGCTGCTGGACGTCTCGCCGCAGTGGACGATCGCGAAGGCCGCGTTCCGAGGCCACGTGCACTTGCTCGAGCGCTTGGTGGAGACCAACAGACGACAAGAGCAGTGCGACCACGTCGACTGCGAGACTCGCGAGGCGCAGTTCGAGAAAGCCATGTGCAAAGCAGCGCGTGGGGGCCACCTGCACGTACTGGAGTGGCTGCAGCGCCACTGTCTCCCGTCGCCTGGAGGAGGCGCCGACGTGCGAGGCGCGATGACGGAAGCGGTGCGGAGTGGCAATGGCGACCTGCGCGTCGTTCGCTGGCTCGGCCGCCACTACCCACGTGATCTTTGCGACCCACACGCGCTGGAGCAGGCAGCGGGAAACGGTGACATCCACGTGCTGCAATGGTTTGCTGAACATCGTCCTCTCGAGTGGCGCGCCGTGGTCGGGTTCACGAATCCTCTGCATGCGGCAGTCGCGAGTGGACAGCTCGAGACGGTGATCTGGCTGCACACGGTGGCGAAGAGGCCCTTGTTCTTCTCAGCGCTGCTTGCCACGGCGGCGGAGAACGGCCGCGTGCACGTCATGGAGTGGCTCTACAGTCAAAGCAGCAGCAACACCAGGAATGACCGGTTACCGACTGCAATAGACAGTGCTGCGAGGAACGGCCACCAGGACGCTCTGCAGTGGCTGCACCTACACGGCTATGATCGAGAAGGGTGTGCAACCACGCAAGCTATGGACCTCGCGGCCGCGAACGGCCACCTGCACGTGGTCGAGTGGCTGCATCGGACACGGAGTGAAGGCTGCACGACCAACGCAATGGACAGCGCCGCCTCGAACGGACACGCTGGTGTCGTCCAGTGGCTCCACGCGAATCGCGACGAAGGCTGCACGTTGCGTAGCGTAGTGGGCGCTGCGACTCGTGGGGACCTGTCGATGCTGCGCTGGCTGCAGCACAACCGCCACCACGACGAGCTCCTCATCGTCGACTCTCCTCGCAGAGTGCGCATTCAAGAGCGGAGACCTCGTCCCGCCGTGACTGACGCAATGGACAACGCTGCAGCAGGTGGGTTCCTCGATGTCGTGCAGTGGCTTCATGCGAATCGTCCTCTGGACGGATGCACGACCAAAGCAATGGACCAAGCGGCGGCACATGAACACCTCCACGTGCTTCAGTGGCTCCATGAGCATCGCAGCGAAGGCTGCACGACCGCCGCGATGGACAATGCAGCGGCCAACGGACACTTGAACGT
>JAASFQ010000052.1:0-61027 GCA_023333845.1 Globisporangium polare | reverse complement strand
TCACCGGCTGTGTGATCGGCTGTGGCGAAGACACGACGTACGCCGTGTCGACCCATGAAGGCTTCGCGTTTTCTGGCTTCATTCAGCAACTTCACTTCGGTGGTTGTTCCTAGACATATCACATGTCCAAGAGCTTGCGCGGCCGCAGCTGCTCCTCATTCAGCGCTGGTGCTGACGACGAGACATCGAGAAGAAGCTCGGCTACGTTGCGCTTGACTTTGACAAAGCGAGGAAGACTGCGACGGAGTCGTCTTTAGATGTTGAGGAGCCGTACACGCTCCCCGATGGCTCGGTCATCAGTGTCGGTGTCTAGAGCTTCAGGACGGCCGAAGGGCTTTTCAATCCCAACGTGCTTGGCAAAAGAGGATGTGGAGTCGTTGACTGCACGTTGTAGGCTATGATGAAGTACAGCGTCGAGCTCCGAGGAGATTTGCTCGGCAACATCGTGCTGGCGGGGGCCACGAACCTGCTCCCAGGATCCAGTGAGCGCCTGACAAAGGAGCGTGGGCACCGTCGAGCATGAAAATCAAAGTTGAAGCGCCAACAGAACGCAAGTATTCTGCGTGGCTCGATCGTGGCGCCGCTCTCGGCCTTCGAGCGACTGCAAGTCACGAGAGCCGAGTACGACGAATCAGGTGCGTCAGCTGTTCACAGCGAGTGGTTTTGAAGAGTCACCAAGAGTGCTTGAATGGAAACAGTCCTCGTCTCGGGGCTTCAGTGCACACTTCACCCGGAAGAATTTCGTACCACATCTTCACAGTCTTTCATGAAGGTGTAGGCGTTGGCCAGCCCAGTAACCTCCAGCACTTGCTCGTCAGTGGCCGGAGGTGCGCCGTAGCGGATGTTCTTCGTGTCGGACGTGGCAATACGATGGTGCTCCTGCCGCTGCCACTTGGTCCGACCAGCGCAGTCGCTGCCGTAGCAGTTGATCCCCGTGCACGCGCCGCCGTCCAGGTTGTCGTTCGCGACCTTGAGAGCGCCGTTGAAGAGACCGCACGTGCGAGCACAGGTCCGTCAATTTCTGCTCCAAGTCGATGGTGTCGCAATCCCCACAAGAATGACGCAACCAAACCCGTTGCCGGCAGAATAGCTAGAGTTTGTATGAGTCACTATGTCGAGGTGAGCGACTGAACGATTGTCGCGATGACTGGATGTGTGAGGTGTGATTGGCTCCGTCTTAAGTACGTCTGTCTCCTTGTAAGTACGATTTGGGAACGATTGGTCCGTGTGATTGGTTTCGAGACGAGGGGCCACGGATGAGGAGCGCCGAAGTGCGCCGCGCCAGCGTATTCGTTTATTCGCCATCTACGAGCAATCAGTCAAAATGGTGAGCGCGCGGTTCTCTTGTTCGTGCTGCGCAGGCAGCCAGCTGTCACCCCTGTCTACTGTGCGCATGTGCTGACGCCTTATTTGTGCTTGGCGTTTGTATGCTCGTGACGACAGCCAAGCAAGAAAGTGCTGAAGAAGACCACGACGACCACCACCAAGGTCACGACCAAGACGGTGAAGGGCGCCAAGCCATCGAGCACCAAGCCAAAGAAGGACCCGCTCTTCGTCTCGGCCCCAAAGAACCTCCGTCTCGGCGGTGATGTCCAGGTATAAAAGCGAACACCATTACGATTTGCCATCCATCTCTCCGCCTGCCTCGCTCTCTCGTCGTGTTCTGGCGGCGATGGGAGTGTGTGTGGACGAGAGGGCGAATAGTAGTTCACGTTCTCCGGATTATCGGCCCCGCACCGGCGTTCAGTACTCCTCCGCGGGCTCCCTTGTGGGTCTCTGGAGCGATGGAACACGCGCCGGGTCCACTGTGGAGCTGGTGTTTACAATCCGGAAGTGTAGCGGGTCTCCACGACCGCAATGACACAAACTTTGTGGTAGTCTCGGCCGCTCTCTTTCCTTTGGGGAGGTGAGTGGCCTTGCGCCTCAAAGGGTACGAACGCTATCACTCTGTCTCGGCTCCTCGGAGCTGTGTCTGTGAACTCTGTTTCCTGGTCATTGGAGAAGATAACCATGGTCTGGGTGTCTTGATCGGCGCGTTCTCACTCTCTTTTGTTGTTCGTGTGCTCTCCCGCTGTTGTTGCTTTGTATAGGTGAAGCGCGACCTGTCCCGCTTCGTGCGCTGGCCGCGTTACGTGCGCATTCAGCGCCAGCGCAAGATCCTGTACCAGCGCCTGAAGGTGCCGCCATCGATCAACCAGTTCACCAACACGGTGGACAAGAACACCGCGGCGGACCTCTTCAAGCTGCTGCTGAAGTACCAGCCGGAGACGAAGGCCGCCAAGACCCTGCGTCTGCGCAACATTGCCGCCGGCAAGGAGGAGGCCTCGGCCCCTCCAGCCGTGATCAAGTACGGTCTCAACCACGTGACGTCGCTGATCGAGAACAAGAAGGCGAAGATGGTGATCATCGCCCACGACGTGAACCCTATCGAGCTCGTCGTGTTCCTGCCAGCGCTGTGCCGCAAGTTCGACATCCCATACTCGATCGTGAAGGGCAAGGCTCGCCTCGGACAGCTCGTGCACAAGAAGAACGCCGCGGTCGTGGCGCTGACGCACGTGAACAAGGAGGACAAGAGCAAGTTCGACTCGCTCGCGCAGGTGTTCAAGACCAAGTTCAACGACGACGGCGTCGCGCGCCGAAAGTGGGGCGGTGGCATCATGGGCCTCAAGACCCAGAAGAAGCTCGAGCTCCGCGAGAAGGCGATCGCCGCTGAGGCCGCCAAGAAGGCGCAGTACTAGGCTCTGTGCTCGCTCGCTCTCTAGCTCTCCCGTTGTAAAACAGTGTGGCGCTCGCTCGCAAGAGCCGTTCGCTCGTAGAGCTGCTTGGCTTGGGTCCCTCCAGTCGGGCAGTGCTCATTAACAACAACAATGTAATGGCTGAATAAGTAACGAAAGGTCTTGGCTTTTTCTCCTTCTTCCCATTATCTCTCTCACGTATGCTGAGCTTTATCCAAGTGCGCTCGTTGGTGGTTCGGTGCGTTTGCGATTCGTGACGATGGTGTCGTTTGCACAAACCTGTCCAGTAATGGCCCAGGCATCAGCAGGCGATCGCCTGTGAGAACGACACTTGGAGAGAGAGAGAGCGGGAACATGTGCATGTATGCGACGCTGAAGCTCAGCGTCTCAAGTTAAGCAAGCAATCAGCAAAACGGCCAACGGAGCGAACGAACGAAAAGGAAGTCGGCAGCATGTCGAGATCAGTTAAATGGCCAACGCCCAACAGGTCGGCTCATGGTGTCGTCGCTGGGCTCGTGCTGTCGCTGGTCGATATGAAGGCCATCAGTCTCACGGGAGAGTCTCTCTCTCTCGGTGGTGTCGCGCGCGGCTTTGCGTGTGAGAGAGAGAGAGAGAGAGAGAGAGCCTCGTGCTTCCTTTCCACGATCTCATCCTTCATATTTTGGCCCAGCTGGCTTTGCATTTCGTGACATTTTGGCTCGGACGAACAACCAGCTGCTGTGTGCCCACTTCATCTCTGCGCCTTCCCTCCTTTTCGTCTCTATCGCATTTTCTATTTTAAGCACGCGCACACCCTGAGATTACGGCATCTCCCTCCCACAATTCCCTTCTGGTGACCATCACCAAAGAGCAGCACGGGATCGACCACAATGCGTCACGCTTGCGCCATTCGCCAATCTCCCCGCGACCGCACAGGGACGCAGCCCACACAGCAACAGACCCAGCGCCCTGGACAGGAGCATCTGTGTGCAGTGAACCAACATGCCGGCACTCGCATCCATCACGCCCAGCGTGATCCCAAGAGCTCACGAGCCCAGCAGCCGCAGCGATAGCCGCGCCGTGACGACATCCACGGCTGAGCGCGTGTACCAGCTCGTGGACGTGCGCCGCGGCGCGAGCCTGAGCGACGTGCGCGTGGAGGTGAACGTGGCGCACACCACGAGCCGCCTCAAGGCGCGCTTCTTCGTCGAGATGCGGCACGTGAACCCCGCCGGCGTCGTGGACTCCAAGTGGGGCTTCGGGGTCTTCATGTCCGAGGTCAAGAGCTTCGAGTCGCAGCTGCTGAAGCTCGTCAAGAAGCACAGCTGCAGCACGGGCAACAAGCTTATTAGACAGAAGACCGCAGACGAATGCGTCATGTGCGCCACCCTCAAGCGCGAGGTGAAGACTTCCTGGAGCAAGCTCTCGGGCTTCGGCAAGCGCCACATGGACGCCAAGTGCGAGCGCGTGACCGCGTTCTTCTACAAGCTGCTGCGCCTTGTGCACGCGAGCGCGCAGTGGCTGCACACGTGCTCGCTGCTGCGCGAGGTGCTGCGCCGCACCGAGGAGCTCTGCCGTCTGCAGTACCCGAACGACGGCGACGCGGTCTGCGTCATCGAGGCGCTCAAGCGCGTGCCGTCGCTCCAGCAGCTCACCACCACCACAAGGACTTCGCTATCATCATCATCATCAGCCAGCGTTCAGGCCCCAATGGCCCAGGAAGACTGCGCGATTTGTCTCAGCAGTCTGCGCTCCAATAGCAACAACAACAACAACAGCAGCAAGGATGACGCTATTAGCGGTGGCTCGTTAGAGAGCGCACCACCGCGCGTTGGGGTTGAGCTATTGTGCGGCCACCGTTTCCACGACACGTGCATCTGCCTGTGGTTCCACACGCGGCTCAACTGCCCGATCTGTCGTACACACGCCATCCAGGATGACGCGTCGTCGTCTGAAGACGACGAGGGGAGTTCATAGAGAAGAGCAAAAGCCTATGTGTATAAAGGGATAATAATGTATGAAAGCATAGCGTATCTCCACCGCATCTTTACTATCCAGCTTGTCTTTAGCTTACTTACTCCTCAAGTAGCCCGATGGCGTTGGTGTTCTCGCGCAGCGTGGCGAAGTGGAGCGCGTCCTCGCCAAAGGCGTTCTTGAGCTTGGCGTCGGCGCCGTGCGAGCGCAGGTAGTCGATCACGTCCGTCTGGTTCTTCTTTGCCGCGATGATGAGCGGCGTGCAGCCCTGCTCGTCGCGCTCGTTCACGTCCGAGCCGGCCTCCACGAGCAGCTTGACGACCGCCAGGTTCGGCCGCTCGCAGTAGCACGCGTGGTGCAGCGGTAGCGAGCCATTCACGTTCTTGATCGCGATCTTCGCGTCCGCCTTGAGCAGGTTCTCCACGCAGCCGGCGTCCCCCGTGCGCGCCGCATTATGGAGCGGCGTGTTGCCAAACTGAGGCATAGGGCAAGCCAAGTTAGACAGGAAGGAGCACGCCAGAGCCGGCGGAGAAGGTCTAAGGCGATTTGCTCTACCTGGTTCTGCAGGTCCACGAGCGCCGAGACGCTCTGGTTGTTGTTGAGCTGGATCTTGTTGAGCAGCAGCTGGATGATCTCCAGCTCGCCGCGGAGCGCGGCTTCATGCAGCGGACTGTTGCGGTCCTGCGCTCAGCACACAAGCACATTAGGAAGAGAGCTTTGCGCGCATGGCAATAGTTCTAAAAATCGGACGCGTACAGGGGTCTTGAGCGCGCCGATGTCGGCGTTGGCGTCCAGCAGCAGCTGCACGACGTCCTTGTGGCCGCTCATGATCGCCGCGATGATCGGCGTCGCGCCATACTACGTTCACGTCCAATACCATCCACTCTCAGCATTAGCCAAGCATGGCGCAGGGCATGGCATGGCGCATAACAGCGACATTAGATAGTGAGACGTACGGACTGCGTGCGGTGCCAGTTGAGGTCGGCAGTCTTAACGAGCTCCGCGACGACCTTGGCGTCGCCGCTCTCGCTCGCCTGGAAGAGCGCGAGCGTCGCCTCCGTCACCTCGCGGTTGGAGCTCATCCTTCGCGTTATGGTCCGAATTCGAATTGACCAATTCCAGCCATTCCGTTTATTCGCGACTCTTCGTCGCCCGCTTTCCCAGAATCAGGCTTTCACTCACTCGCCCATCACGACACTCGCCCATCACAGCACTCCCCCAAAAGACCAAGGCCGAGAACGACAAGACCAACGATGAAGACGAGCGCTGCTACGGTGGCGGCGACGGCGCTGCTCGCTGCAGCATTGCAGCACGGACACCCAGCAGCTGACGCGCGCCTGATCGTCAACGTTGCGATGGAGACGCGCGAGAGCTGCCGCGGCGTGCAGCAGCTGCACGATTTGCTGCTCGGCGCCGACAAGGACGACACGTGGACGCTGCTCGAGACGTGCGTGCACCCGCTGCTTTTCCTGCCGTACAAGTGGGTGGACAGCACGCAGGCGGTCGCGTACTGCAAGAGTGAGGCCTGCGTGGAGGCTGTCAGGCGCCTGCAGAAGCTGCCGGCGTGCACGTGGCAGCAGATCCCGAGCGACGCCGAGAACGAGCTGCTCATCGCCCAGCGCACGGTCGAAGACTGCGGGCAGTAGACGAACGACCCTGCTGCGAGTTTGTGGGGGCGTTGTGCGCGCGCGTGTGAGCTGCGCTGGCAGCATGGCGCCTTCCTATAAGCCAACGTGTGTGGGCGTCAAAATACAGCGCGCATGTTCCTTTTCGTCCGTGATGGATCTCCATTTTCGTTTCCCATAAATGGGCGTTCTCTCCAATCCGTCCTCCGTTTTCGAGAGCCATCTCGATCGTTCACAGCCCTGAACTGACAACTTGCCTCCCCACATCCAGCAACCACTCACAAAAAGCGAAGGGGGACGGACAACGCCACCCAAAAGGTCCGCCATACAAACGCCCATACAAAAGAAGCCGCCGCCAGAAGGCAACCAACACACAAAGCAAAGCGCAGCAAGCGGTCGCGTCGGATCGATCCATCGCAAGCCACCTCACGCCCGCGCTCCTCCTCTCAACCGCCACCAGCAGCAGCCATGGCGGGACGCGGACGCGAACTCACGATGCCTGCGTGGATGAAGAAGCAGCAGATGCAGCAGCAGCAGATGGGGCAGGCGCCAGCGCCAGTGGCCCACGCTCCACCGCCACAAGCAACGCACGCGCCTCCTCCTCCTCCTCCTCCTCAGCATACCCCGCAGATAGCTCGTGGAGGTCCTCCAGGACCACCGATGGCGGCCTTCCAGGCGGCGCAGTTCTACCACCAGCAGCCGCAGCAGATCCCCATGGCGAGAGCCATGGCGCCCGTGCCGCCGCAGTTCGCTGACGCGCCGGTTCGTATTTGGGTGCTTATCTTGGATATGGATTGAATGGTCAGGCTGACAACTATTTTGTTTCTTGTTGAACAGGAGCCACAACAAGCTGCCAGCGACCGCAATGGAGGCAGCAAGCACGACGACAAGAAGGAGGACTCGCGCCGCGAGAAGAGCGGCTCGCGCCGTAGCCGTAGCCGCGATCGTCGTGACCGTAGCTCTTCGCGCCACCGTAGCGGCCGCCGGTCGTCCAAGTCGCACTCGTCGAAGGACCATAGCCGCTCGCCGCGCCGCTCGTCAAAGGACCGCAGCCGCTCGCCCCGCGACCGCAGAGAGCGCCACCGGTCTTCCCGCGACCACCGGTCCTCGCGCCGCTCCGACAGCAGATCCAAGTCGCGCAGCCGCGACCGCATCGTGCGCCGGAGAAAGAAATCGTACTTTGACGTGCGACCGCCGGGCGTGACCGAGGAGAACGCGGCCGCCTACGCCGCGCAGGCCATCCTGCAGCAGAACATGGCGGCGCTCTCGGGCGCCGTGGGGCCGGCGTCCTTCGGTCCACCCACTGTGCATCATGCTGCGCCGGCGCATGCTATCGTCCCTGGGGTGAGTTTTGGATAGGATCGGCTGTTTCGCATGGGATACGCGTGCACGTTTTGCTACTGGGCACCACTTGCGTGTGAGTGTGTGTGTGTGTGTTGTGGAGACATCGACCGACGGCTGACACGAACCATGTTCTTGTTTCGTTGTCTGCTGTTTGTCTGTCGCTCGCACAGTGCACAAGCTCTCTCATTCTGGGGCGGGTGCTGTCACCACCACCCATCCATTGCATTACACCCCGCGCGTGCACTCGCATACTGATCTCGCTTTCTCTGTCACGCTGATGTCCTAATGGTTTGTATTGTGTTTGCTTATCAACAGGTCGTGGCGTCGCACACGTTCGGCGGCAACTCGCAGCAGACCCGTCACGCGCGCCGCCTGTACGTGGGCGGCATCGGCGACGTGAACGAGGCCGAGATCTCCGAGTTCTTCAACGACGTGATCGACCGCGCGCTGGGCGAGCGCCAGGAAGGTGGCGCCGTCGTGTCTGTGTACATCAACCGCGAGCGCCACTTCGCCTTCGTGGAGCTCAAGAGCATCGAGCTCACGACGGCGTGCATGAACCTGGACGGCGTGTCGTTCCGCGGCCAGCCGCTCAAGATCCGCCGTCCGAACGACTACAACCCATCCACGGTGCCCACGGACCTCGGCCCGATCCCGCGCCTCAATTTGGCCGCTTTGGGTATTGTGTCGACGACCGTGAGCGACGGCCCGGGCAAGGTCTTCATCGGCGGCCTCCCGTACCACTTGAACGAGGAGCAGGTGAAGGAACTGCTGCAGGCGTTTGGGCCACTCAAGTCGTTCCACCTCGTCAAGGAGCTCAACTCGAACCTGTCCAAGGGCTACGGCTTCTGCGAGTACCTGGAACCGAACAGCACGGACTTGGCGTGCCTGGGTCTGAACGACATGAAGCTCGGCGACAAGACGCTGACGGTGCGCCGTGCGATGTCTCAGGAGAACGCCAAGGCCGTCGCAAGTGCTGCGGGTACCGTGAACTCGGGCCTGGAGATGGGTCTGAACCCATCCCACGCGGCGCTCCAGGCGATCACGATGGCTGGCCTGGGCATCCCGAGCATCCCGCTGGGCACGCCGTCGCGAGTGGTCATACTGCTCAACATGGTGACCCCGGAGGAGCTCGAGGACGAGGAGGAGTACGCCGACATTGTCGACGACATCAAGAGCGAATGCGAGCGCTTCGGCCGCGTCATCTCGATCGTGGTGCCGCGCCCGCGCGACGGCCTCTACAGCGCTGTTGGCAAGGTGAGGAAGCTAGAACCCACTTTGTGTCTGTCTGTGGAGCTCATCGTGAGTCTAACTGTGTGTTTTGTGTGAATCTTCATTGGATTGGCAGGTCTTTCTGGAGTATGACGCGGTGACCTCGGCGCAGGCGGCGGCGACCGAGTTGCACGGACGCGGGTTTGCAAACCGCACCGTGGCTGTAGAGTTTATGGACGAAAGCAAGTACGCGCGACGAGAGTTTGCCTAAGGAAGGCACGAGGCGCTAGCTGGCTGATTGGGCATGCTCTCCTTGGCAACTGGCTCCATCTTTCTATTTCCCCTCCTTACAGCGTAGATTCCCCTCCCTTGCAGCACGTCAGCAGAGTTTGAGAGTGCGCTTCTCCCATCGCAATTTCCTTCGCTCGCTCCGAGTCGTGCTGCTGGGTGAGTACTTGTAATACAATCACACTCTCGTGCCATGTTACTTTTGCCTCGCGATGGCTCAGTCGATGGGTCTGAGGAAGTCGCGGGCTAGCGAATACCCAAGCTCAAGCGCCTGTTCCAAGCAACGCCCACCAGTCATTCAGTTGATCACAAACACAAGACCAAAGGTCAAGGACTCAAGTCTCACGAACCTGCCGGAAGTTCACCTGGGCGGCGTCGTGGTTCCTGGGCACGCCCTTGCCCTGCGAAAGGAGACAGCCGAGGTTGAAGTGCGCGTGCGGGTTGCGCAGCTCCACGGCCCTCCGATAGCACTCGCCCGCCTGCTTGAAGTCCAGGTCACAGCCTTCGCCCTCTTCGTACATCAAGCCTAGGTGAACGATGCAGAAGAACGCTGGTCAGCTCAGTCAAGTCCAGAAGATACCCACGGGATACTTGCACTCAAATCAGTACCTAATGCGTTGAGCGCCTCGGCGTCGCCGGCGTTCGCTGCGATGGCGTAGAACTTGTGGGCTTTCCACTTGTCGGCTGTAGTCCCGATGCCCGAATAGTGCATCGCGGCGACGCGTTTGGCGGCCTTTGCGTGGCTCTGTATATTCAAATCCCATGCGAACATCCAGAGTCAGACAACAAGACAGCGAGGCCAGCTCAGCTCAGTGAGCCCAGTCGTCGTACCGGAGTGGCGTTTGCAGCCTTCGAGTAGAACCTCAGCGCTGCAGCCTTGTCCTTAAAGAACTTGGAGGACTCGAGCAGCTCACCCACGACAAAGTACGCGTCCACGACACCTCCAGCACCCGCGTTGAGCAGCAGCCGCAGCGCTTCGTCGTGCGTCTCCTCTCGGTCGCTGAAGCGCACGGAAGGCGGCGAGCGCTCGGGGTTATCGGGGACCAAGAGGAGCTGCGCGAGCTCCAGCATCGCTCTGCAGTTGCCGCCCTCAACCGCCTGAGTGAAGCAAAGGGAGGCCAATAGTGAGAGTGAGCCAACCTGAAAGAGCTCATGGTTAGCCGAAGGTAATAGAAATATGAGCGCACTCTGCGGTAGAAGGCGACCGCGCGCTCGAGGTCGACTTTGACGCCGCCGCCCGAGGCGAAGAGCCGTCCGAGGTACATCTGGGAGCTCGAGTCGCCCTGATTGTTCACAAAGATGGACATTGGTTCGACAATTTGGAACTTGGTTGGCTGCGACTGCAACCCACGAGCGCTCCAATATATCGAGTGCAAACCTTTGCGGCAGCGCGCTGGAGGAAATGGATCGCCTGGGTGATGTCGCGTTCCGTTTGCTTGGGCTTCAGGCTTGTTGTGTCTAAGCTGCCGACGCCCTGGTAGAAGATCTGGCCGAGGCTCGCCTCTGCGGCCGTGTGGCCCTGTTCTGCCGCCTTTTTGTACCAAAGGAGCGCCTGGTGGAGGTCTCGCAAGCCTACAGCACCTTGTTCATGCAGGACGCCTGCGTAATGCAAGGTAAGGCGAACACCATGTCATTGGATCAACCCATTGACATCATAGTGACAAAACTCAAATTCAGCGGACCATACCGAGTTCGTACTGCGCGCCACTATGGCCGTTCTCCGCCGCGTGCATAAAGCGAATCACCGCCAGCGAGTAGATCTCGCGCTGCCGGAGCTCGTTCTGTCGCTCGTTAAGCGCTTTTTCGCACTGTTTGTCATCACAGACACACACGAGTCTGTTGTTAGTTTGCGAATGCCTTATGCGGTCAATCGGAGACTATAGAGAAGAGCAAGTACGAACCAGCAAGCGTCCGAGCAAGTGGCAGGCGTCAGTGCTGCCAGCGCTCGCAGCATCGCTCAGCCACGTCTCAGCGACGAGCAGGTCCTTCTCGACGCCCATTCCATTCAAATGCATGTCCCCGAGACTCGTCTTGGCTTCTACGCTACCCAGCTCAGCGGCTTGCTAACAGTGTCCTCATGGCAATAAAAGCCCATGGGTGAGTCGTTGGACATCGAGTCATTCAGTTGAGAACCAACACCATAGTGCGTACCTTGTACAGACTCAGAGCCCTCGTGAGGTTCTTCTCCCTCCTGTGGCCATAGAAGTGCTGGTGCGCCTCCAGACACGTCATGTCAGCCACTGGCACTGCTGGCTCCTCTGTACACAAGCAGCACCGATGCTCAGTGAGAGATCATCATAAGTCAGGGATTTATGAATGCACCATACAGATCCCCAGACTTACCTTTTGGAGGTGGCTCGGGGACCAGCTCCACCTTGGGCTCCGGTGAGACCTCCTCCTCCTCCTCCACTACAGGCTCAGGCGCATGGGGTTTGACGGGACTGGGTAGCGGCAGCACGAGCCCCGAGCGCTTGGCCACAGCCATCGAGAGCTCCATGAAGAGCGACGTGTAGTACGAATTGATCTCCTGGAACGCGAAGAGCACCTCGCGCTTGAACTTCTTGTTAAGCAGGAAAGACTTCGCGGTCTGCAACCGCGCGACAATCGCAAACACTTGCGCGAGCGACGCTGAGAAGTTCTGTAGTGCGATGGACACGCCCACTTGCGCCGCGTGCTCGATGAACGCATCCTCGTAGGCGCCGAACTCGTCCTGTGCTTTTCCTAAGAGACCACGCAACTCGCCACCGAGCCGGATCGCAGTAAGCTTCTTTGGGTCGAGGCTGTCGAGCTGAGTGACGAGCTGGTCGAGCGTCTCGCGGACGTCGTCGACAAAGTCGTGACCTGATGAGGACTCGGAGGCGACTCGGTCATGCACTTCTTCATGTTCGTGTTCGCTTGGCTCGCGCGTGACTTTCGCGAGTGAGGCTTGCTTCTGAGGCTTTGGCTCTGGTGGCGGTGGGTTCTGCCGTGTGGACTCGACTGGTTGTGCTAGTATCGATGAGGACGGATTCCGCCTGAGCTCACCCTTTAAGGTCGTACTAGCGCTGCGAAACTTGCCGAACGCTGTGATCGCTGTTGCTGCCTTTGTCGCCGCCGTTGCTGTGGTGGTGATGATGCTACTCGTAGTTGTGGTAGCGTTTGTGGTCGTGGCGCTACGGGCTCGAGGCGAGCGTGCTGATCCCATGAGGCCTTTGGCGACCGTGAAGAGCTTGAGCTCTCGCGTGGATCGTGCTTTCTCTTGCTGCACGTGGCTCTCGGTCGTCGCCACGAGCGCCTTGACTGACACAGAAGCAGCGTGTTGTGCATCTCTATCTGATGGCACTGGTGCCTGAGAGTTGCTGATCGGCTCTTCGCTTGGAAGAGGTCGTACAGCTGAAGCACTGGTGTCCTCGTTGTCTTCAGACGAAGAATTTGATGACGAGGCTTCCTCTTTGATCGAGGCCACTCGTTGCGGCTCCATTCGTCCAGATCCCTCTCGAGCCGTCACGGGTGCTGCTGCTGTTGCCTTGGGCTGCCCATGCGCCATTGCTAAGGCGAACGCGGCCGGCGCCATGGACCCACCTGTCTCCGTCTGTCTTCAAGCTCGCTTATCACCCACCACGTGCTCATCGCGTCCATGCCTGTCAAACAAGTCCATGAAAGAGGACTATTTTCGCCACAAGGTTCATGAAACTAGCAGACAGGAATAGATCACGAGCGTGACCGCACGCATAACGCAACACAGCAGCAGCATACCCAACCAATTCTCAATGACCAAAACGCGCACTTGCTCCATGTTGCTATTATCTCATTCCAATCTCCACCTACCTGTCATTTCGTTCGTTCATCCGTTCACTCGAGTGTGCTCGTTGCGCTCTGCTCCTTGCACTCCACTCCATCCAATCGCTGCATTGTACGCTCCTTGTTCTGTATGGCGGTGGCTAGCGGTGATAGTCCGAGTAGTTGCGGCTCGTGCGGTCGTCGTGGCCACCGCCGCCTGGTGGTCCCGAGACACGGCCATAGCCGCGGTCGTAATAATCATCGCGGCGCGGCGTTGGCGGTGATCGCTCTCGACGGTCACCACCACCGCCGCCGCCTCTGTACTCGGACTCGCGACCGCCACCTCGGTAGTCCGAGCCACCGCCACCACGGAAGTACGACTCATAGCGGTCACCGCCGCCATTGCTAGTGCCCTGCGACGAGTGCCCGCGGTCAGCGTACCGAGGGTCGCTGCGGTAGTCACCACCACCACCACCACCGTTGCGGCCGTAGCCTCGGTCTCTAGACCGCGAACGGCGGTCCGAGCGACCCCGGTCATCGCCCCGTGGCGGGTACTCGGCGCGGCGGTCGTTACCCCCGCTGTTGTAGCCATCCGCAGGGGGACGGCGGTCCCACTCGTTGTTCTGTGCACGCAGCGGCTCTCGATCTCGCGAATACTCTCGACGTGCTGGCGGTGGCCCCGGCTGACGGTCGCGCGAGCGTGAGCGCTCCCTACTACTGCCGTTACCGTTGCCTCGCCAGCTCTGCTGCGACGGCACCCGCGCGGGCGACTGCGAACGTTTGCTGTACGCAGCTCTGTCACCAGGCAGGCCGCCGTTGTTTGATCTATGGTTGCTGTAGTCGTTTGGACCGCCGCCGCCGCGGCCTCGTGGGGGCTCGGGGGCGTCGTCAAACTGTCCCTTGCGCGGCGACGGGATGGATGGACCACCGGCGCCACCGCCTCGTGCTCCTGGAGAGCCCGCGGGCGCCGTCGGCGACGTCATGCGCTGTGCAGGACTCGTACTCGGGTTGCTACCGTCGGGACCGCCACCAGGGCCCTTGGTCATCCACGCCGGCAGCGTGGACGAGCGTCCGCGTCCTCGTCCGGCCATCGTCTCGCTCGTGATCCTGCTCTTCAGGTTTTGTTGTTGCCAAATGATCTGCTGGTTTTTGGTGGAGGCTCTCGAACCCCTCTCAAATAGGATGAGCGCATTTAAAAGGTTTTGTCATTTCATGGCTCAAAAGCGTGCCGGAGTGACTTATTTGATGCTTAAAAGCGCCATACTTTGCTCAAGATGAAAAGCTTAATCGGGTCTCGAACCGTGATTGGCAGCGCATGACGAAGAAGCCAAGGCGCCAAGAGCTACGAGCCGGACGAACGCAGCAACAGATTGATACATACGCAAGCATGTCGGGCAGCGGACGCAAGACCAACTACCGCAAGGGCGTGACCAAGAAGGTGCTCTACGACGCGCCCGAGCCCAAGGAGAACGAGCAGATCGTCAAGGTCGTCGGGCTGCGCGGCAGCAACCTCTTCGAAGTGCAGGACGAGCACGGCGCCACGGCCGTGACCATGCTGCCGACCAAGTTCCGCAAGCTCATCTGGGTCAAGCGAGGTGTGCGCTTGTATATGTGGCTGTGTGGTGCATATGTGCTCTAATGTCATGGCCATTGCGTTATGCATACAGGCGACTTCCTCATTGTTGCGTCGGGCGATGGCGAGGCCGAGGCGTCGACGTCCAAGGGCAAGAAGAAGGCGGCCGTGACGTCCATCGTCGAGCACATCTTGTACAAGGACCAGATCAAGCATCTCAAGGCCAAGAGCCTGTGGTACGTTGCATACGAACACGTGATACAACGCGAATGGTGAGTCATGGTCACGAACCGAACCTCTACTTGCTTGTTTGTGTTCCAGGCCGGAGGCGTTCGAGAAGCAGGAGCCAGCCGAGAGCGAAGAGCTGCAGACGGCAGCCGCCGTGGAGCAGGAGAAGAATGGCGAAGAGCAGGAAGAAGAGGAGGAGGAGGAGAAGGCGCCGTTAACAGGCGCCGCGCCGACGATGAAGGCGAACGGCTTCACGATGCTCGACACGAGCTTCGCCGACATGCACCTGAACCGCAACCGCCGCAAGGGCGTGTTCGACGAAGACGAGGACGACGAGGAAGACAGCGACTAGCTAGATGGATAGAGACAGACAAGCGAATTTTGTAACATTGACCAGTGACCTTCAGAGACCCATGAGGTCCCTTTGCCTGGTGATGTATTTCCAGCATCGAGTGGCTATTTCGAGGTGCAGCGAATGCGATTCGATTAGCTCATGGAAGACTTGCCTGGGCCTTGTATTCTTAATAGTGGTCGAGAGCTCTGCAGTGCGACTGCGCTTGCTTGGGTCTGAGTGTGGATGCAGCGCCTGGCGAGCGATGCTCCGTCGAAGAAGTGCGGCGTATGAGGCGTCCTCGGTGAGCTCGATAGCTGTGCCTTGCTTGCGTGAAGCATTTGTTACGAGCCCACCTGACCATTGCTGTACCTGGTCGTAGCTCTATGGCTCAAAGAGCACCGAGGCCGAGGCACCATCGAAGCAAGACGCAAAGGTGTGTATTGCTACGTCACATTCCGTTGGAAGCGTGGTGGCTCAACTGGCAACCTTGGATTCCCAGGACGCGTTCTTGGATCTGCGGATTGATATGAGCAATCGAGCTCCGTCTGCTGCGTGTCTCCGTACTCAGCTCACCGCCACCAGCATCACCACTAACGTCAGCAAGTCTGCTGTACGCTCACCGTCCGTGAAAGCCGCGTACATGGAGAAAGCCAAAGCAGCAGCAGCTACTGCTGCATCTTCGTCACAACCTGGCGCACTCGCACCTTCGAATCTGCACAGCGCGCTCAGGTACAAACGCTGGGCTTCCAAGTAGACACTTGCATGACGACTGCCGGCCTGGTTCAGTTTGTATATCACTGCCCACCTTCTATCCATTAATGCAGGCGCTGCCAGTCCGCGTCGACGATCCGCAAGAAGCTCCAGAACGCAGTGGAGCAGAGCAGCGCGCAGATGACTCACGAGCAGCTCGCTGTACTGCGGAGCCTTGCAGCCTCTGTGGCAGCAAAGCCGACCCAAAAGTCTCTGCGGAGTCGGCAACTTGCGTCCGATGGGGTCTCAACTGCGTACTCTTCGAATAACGCGGTCGTGAGTGGCTCTGGAGGTATATATCGTCCGTCAAGCGCCGCAACCTCGTTACAGCAACAGCTGCCGCCTCACTATCCTCAGAAAAATCGGAGCCAGGATCCCTTTACAGCTTCCACACCGCCTTCGAAGACCAGGAATCCGGACTCAGTGATGTGCGCTGGTCAGCAAAGGTCCAAGACCGTCGGAGGCTTCAAGTCTTCTACTGTGCAGCTCGAGGTCGAGCTCGTCGAGCGCCTGAACGAGATCGAGCGCTCCAAGGTTTGTATGGGGTCGACTGCAGCGAGGAGGGTCTTGAATGCTGGCTAATTCCTTCTTTGACAGCTGAACGAGAAGGCGGTGAGTCGATTCCGAGCCTGTCAGAAAACGCTCGACGCTGTCATCCAGCAAGACGAGGTGCGCTACTCTCAATTTCTCAATCTGCCCAGCTTTTGCCCACCATCGAACTCGTCGGGGCTGAGCTTTCTTTCGTTCTGACTTGGGCACTTCTCTTGGCTGCGACACAGCAATTTGGTCGAGTCTTGTCCAAGATCCGCGATGAAGTCGCCTTATACGTCGACACTCTAAGCAGAAGCACTGGCAGCAGTAGCCAGGGGCTCGCAAATCGAGGTTCTCACTGCGAGTGTGGGAAACCGAAGGCCCAGAGTAGCAACCAGAGCAGCAGCGACCTGGACTTTGGTAAGCTCATGCTATTCCCATTGCGTGTGCCACTCACTCACTGGGATGTCGACTGATAACTGCCACTGCTTGCAGATAATGCGCTGTTCCGTCAGGAGAACGTGTCGTTGAAGAAGAACTGCGTCGCGCTGCAGAAAGAGATCCAGGTGCTCCAGCGCTCACTCATGTTCGCAACGATAGCCCAAACGAGCGACAAGCCGTCAGCATCACCAGGGAGCCCAGCGTTTTCACCAGAATCCGACGACCAGGAATTCGATGGCGAAGGTAGGAGCTGTTTACTTCACTAAGTCTTCAATTTCTGTCTGTCGGCCAAACGCTCACTTCATTCATTCACTCTCTGTGTGTGTGGACGTAGACGACTTGAGCGAGATCCAGTTGCTGCCCGACTCCGAGTGCCGCCAGTCTCTGCGTCGCCCGCCTAATATCCCGCAGCTCAACTTCGCAGCTCTCTCGCCATACTGCGAAGAGGTAAGTAACAGCGAATGATGGACACTCTCATACGCACACGCAACAACAGCTCATGCACCTCGTACCTTCGACTCACACCAACTCTGCTTCTTGTGTGTCATCCTCCAGGCGGACGAGGACGACGAGGACCTGGACGACGAGTTTTAATTAATAGACTGCATCTTGCCTTTTCGAGCACTCGCTCGAGCTGGACATGGGCACGGCAGAGATCCTGCACGACGTGTGAACTCGGAGGCGTTAGACCAAACTCACCCGTGCCGCTCGTTGTTGTGGAAAAGCGCGTGAGAGGGTGCGTGTACGAGCACCATAGTAATAAATAATATACATACATTGAAAAGGTCTTGGTTCTCTGTTTCTTGCTGTCGTCCTTGTCTGGGTTTCTGTTGGTGTTGCTGAACATGTAATCGAGCTCGTGCTTTGCCTGAGCCATTTCTTCCTTTTGGCGAATATTTGGGTCGTGACTATCGTCCCGCTCCGCTTCGCTCGCGCTCCAGGAAGGCCTGCATGACCTCCTTGAAGAGCTCCTGCTGCTGACGCTGCTGGAGAAGCGTCTCTCTCGTGAGCACCTGCATTTGCTCCAGTGTCGAGCAAATCCGCGCCATTGTGTAGATGAACAGCAGCGCGCAGCACAGACTCGCGACTTGAAGCGCAAACTTGGGCGTAATTGACTCCTGTGCCGTGGTTCTTCCGTGCGTCGCAGCAGCAGCAGCCGACTCGGCGGTAGCCCCTTGCGCGCTTGCTGGAGGCGTCGTGGAGTTGGTATCAGCGATCTCAACAGTCTTCCGGGTCACATCCTTCTGCTCCGATGCAGACTCACTGCTCTGAACCGTTGTGTCAATTGAAACTGGTGGCTTTGACGACGCCGCCCCAGGTGTTTGTCGTTTTGAAGTCTTGAGCGCTGCAGCGAGCCACGTCTTGGAGCTTTCCTTGGCTTCGGAGATTGCAGCACTCTCGATCTAGGTGACAACCGTGAGCAACAAGGAAGGGTTTGTTAGAGCGTTGTGCTATTGCAAAGTCAACAGAAGCACACACCAGACAGGTTCGTACCTGTTTCTTCAGCCAAGTGCTCTTGGTCCAGTGGATTCGGAGCCCGACTTGCAAACGGCACTCTCCTTCTTTCTTCGTCGCACTGAAGACCCAGCGATTCTCGGCACGAAAGTAGTCGCAGTACGGGACATCTGTCACTGTCGAACTGCTGCTCACGATCAACCGGACGCGTGGTTCCAGCTTGTATCGCTGCTCTTGCGTGGTCGGGATCGTGCTGGGTCCCACCATGTACTTCTTGTTGTGGACGAAGAACACGCGACGCGAGGCATCAAACGTCTCGGGAATTGTAAGCGCTGTGACTGTCACCGGCGTCTTGTTCCACTCCGAGATGCTGGCATTGGTCTCTCCACCGTCTTTCATGTATTGTTGGAGAAACGCGGTCGACTCGACCCAAAGCGTTGAATATGCAAAGTCCACACTGGATCATAGCAACAAAGCCAGTCAGCATGATAGCAATGAAAAAGCAGCACCGAACACATAAACTCACCTGATCGGGATAACTTCGTCGAGAATGATCTCGTATTCATCCAGCATCTGGTCCTTCTCTGGAACTCGGGGCGCCTCCGTGACCACTGGAGCTGACGCTTTCAGAGCTGGTGCCGACAAAACCTCAGTTGCACCACCACCTTCACCAACAGCTTCAACTGCAGCTGATGAACTCGAGGGAGGTGTCGGCTTCGGAGCCACAGACGCCATCGAGACTGGACTGCTCTTCCCACTTGACGACTCCATGGCTGGTTCTGCTGTTGCTGCTGGGGACGAAGAACCCACTATGGCGCCATTAGCTCCACTCTCATCGACCTCCTCTTTCCCAGTTAGCAGTGCAATGGTGCCCTTCTTGATTGCCTGGAGCTGTTGGAGGCACTGGAAGCACTCGTCCCTATAAATATACGCCATTACATTCATTTCTCAGAATGAGATGTTCGCCATAATCATACACAACGACATGATGCGCCATAAGATCAAAACAGATCATCTGTGTGTCGCTTTATACGCACCGGAAAACAAACGACGCGAAGAACACTTTCTCGCCACGCACGCTCAACTGCTCACACAGGCGAAACGAATCAAAAGACTGGTAAGAAGGTTGACATACATAGATACAGGCAACGAAAGCAGAACGAACCTCGATCGCGTTGGGGACGATGAGCGCCGTGTTCTTCTTCTCGATGTGTGCGATGTCCAAGTATGAGGCCACCTGGTCCAGTCAAGACCACAGGCTGGCTGTTAGAAACAACAATCCCCACACTCCAGCTCAAGAAAGAACGCGACGGTACACTGACATAAGTGGTGTCTCTCCATCCCGTGAAGCAGATGTGGTCTCGCGTCAAGTAGAGACGGCCGTGGTACGGAAAGTTGGACAAGTAGAGTGCACACGAGTAACTCTCCACCACTTGCTCTGGACTGTCCAGCTACATAAGACATCACAACAAGAGTCAGCTTTTCAATGAACACCTCTAATCGTGCTCGAAACCACAGGACACCACTCACCTGGAATTTCTTCTGAAAGTCCGACATCGCAAGCGGCTGTGCATCGTTCTCGGTGTCGCTGGATTCAGCATTCGACATCGTTTCACCCACTGCACTTGATCTGTCGAGACTCGTGTTGCTCTCTAATTCATCTCGGTCAGCATGATTCGCTCCGCTCGTGGACGTGATCACCTCCAAATCAAGCGCCAGCTCTCGCTTCTTCATCGTCTGCTGTGGCGAGCCAGACTGCTCCGAAGCCTTGGGACTTCGTCGCTGCTTGCGCTCTTCAGACCCCGAAGTGGGAGGAGAGCTCATCTTCGTGCGGTAGTACTCACTGAGCGCATCTTTCAGGATGTCGTTGTTGTGGTACGTTGGCACAATGCGCTTGCTTCTCTGGTAAGGCTTGCGGTGTGAGTGGACAAACTCGATGACGTCGCTGCTTGGACTGATCTTCTCCATGATTGAGTTAGCCTTGGAAGCGACTGCGAGTGCACCCGTGAGCATGTGCTCATACGCTTTCGCAAATGCCAGCAACGAGCTCTTCTTGATCTGCAGGCGATACTTCTCGTTCTTCATGTACACGGAGACAAACACCTCGACGTCCTTCAGTGGTAAGAGAATCAAACAATATTGGTCAGAGTGAGTCAACGCAACCATTACCGATAGATGCTCGCAGACATGAACTAACCTGAATGTAGGTGTTGAACTTCTGCTTCAGGCTCGCGTCACTCTCGTCAACGCGGTGCCGGATCTCGCGCATCTCCTCTGCCAGATGGCGGAGCTTCGACTCGACTCGTCGGTCATGGATGAAGCTGCTGTACTGCTGTAGCAGAGCCGTGGCCTGGTCTGCACTGATCGTCGACTGGTTAAAACCGATCCCTCCAGCGACATCGTGCACGGACGAGAAGATCACAATGAAGTCGCGCGCCTTGGCTTCGAGCTTCTGCTGCAGCTTCGAGTGTCCGTGGCATTCACTGGACAAGGCCGCATGCGACTTTGAGAAGTTTTCCTGGGTCGCGTTGCGCGCGTTCTCGTACTGCTGTTTCATCGTCGCCAAACTCAGAGTCACCGGCTCGGACAGCAGCGATCGGAACTCCTGCTCAGTCACACACAGCGGTGAATGTCAGTCAAGCAAGAATCACATGGGCCACATATCCGTTTGGATACAGCAGGCGTACCTGGTGAACATTCATAAGGAGTTGGACTTGGTCTCTCGCAACCTGCCACCCAGCCTTCATCGACGTGCCTTCGTCAGCCAAGTAGGATCCGGTCTGCTGTGACACTGTCGAGATGCCAAAGAGATCCGTGCTCTGATTTGCAGGTGCATTCTCGTGGATTCGAAGCTGCTTGTAGAATGACTGCAACACGGCGTCCTCTGCTGCAATCAGGTCCATGAACGTGGCTGACACGACTCGCACCATGTGATTCCCTTGGTCGGACAGGGACTGAATGTGGACCATCCGCTTGTAAAAAGTGTTGTTCGCAAGATCAAAGTCGTTGCCGTCGCTGCCTTCCATCCCGACGAGCTTCTTGAACGCATCCTCAATGTCCGCTGCAGAACACAATGCATTAGTGTAAGGGCTCCCTCCACTTGGCATTCATGCAAATAGCACACCCAAGGACGTACCAATTTCGTTGATCGAAATGACGCTGTCTTTCAACCGATTCAGAAGATCCACGGAGTGTTGGGACGCCTTGATGAACGCCTCTTGCTGGCGGAGAAGCAGGTCCTTGAGGTACTCAATGCGCTGCTCTTCCGTGAGCTGGAACGCGTGCAGGTTCTCCTTGATCTCGCGCTCGTAGATCAGCCGCTGCGCGTTCATGAAGTCCGCTGTCTGAATGTAGTGCTTCTCCGCCGAGATCACGTCTTCGAGGCAGCTGTCCACCTTGCTCCGCTGACGCTCGATCGAGCTTTTGCCGAATGATGAAGTCGAGTCCCACATCTTTGTCAGCAGCTGGCCCGCACCAGCAGTAAGCTTCTCTGCAAGCTCGCGCGCATTGTCGTCGGTGACGCTGTCAAAGGAGAACGTGGGCAAAGAAGGTGCTGATGTTGTAGCAGCACTATCGAATGAATCGCCTTTGACGCGCAGAGTCGATGTGACGTCGGCGGCGTCGGCGCACTTGCGGTCGTACTTCTCCTTCGCCTTGTGCAGCGACGTGACCATGTGCTGCTGCGCGCTGCGCACTTTCGTACCCTCCGTGATCAGCCGCTGAACTTGGATCTCCTGCTGCGAGGCGAACGCCTTCACTGCCGCCACCATGGACGACTGCATCTTGGAGGCGAACGCCGTACGCTCGAGCGCCGCCTTCTCGAGCGTGTCTTGCACGATCGCCCACGACTGGGAGAGCTGCGGAGCCCAGTCGTCTGCTTTCGCGTTTCTAATGACATAAGACACCCAATATCAGTTTGCTATTCATCCACAGCAACGGCGCAGCACACAGCGGAGAGCACAGAGCATATACTTACTGCGCGACTCTCAGCAGTGCCTTGGAGTACGCGCTCTCCATGTTGGCGCGCTCCTGCACGAACGCTGCGACCACGTGGCAGGTCTGCACGCCGCGCCTCGCCTTCTGGCACACCTCCGGGAACGACTGCAGGAGGTCGATCGAGTACCTCGCAGCGCTCGCTTCCTCCGGCGAACTAGTTGAACTGCTCTCCTCGCTGTTGGGCGCTGTTGTTGACACGGGCATAGGCGCCATACCGTCGTCAGCCTCTTCGGCAATACTCGCTGCGTTCGAGCTTGGTGGCGTGACGCCAGCGCTCTCGGGTGCGACATTGCTCTCCGTCAGCTCACTGTCGCCCCTCTCGCTTAATGGCAAGCTCGCGGCAGACCTCGTTATCTCTATACATACAAAGAAGAGAGAGAGAGAGAGAGAAACTACGCGTAAATCATCTTGAACTACACATGAAGCTAAAGATGTAGCCAGAAGCACACACACCACTTCTGTTTGCCATCTCGTCCGTCGTCGTGAGGGAAGAATCGCTACTGGCGGACGAGGGCGTGTCGCTCTTGCCGCTGATGCGGCGCGGCAGGCGCATCATGTGGGGCTGTCGAGAGAGCTTCCTGTTGGCCCACTTCAGCGACACTTCACCGTCACGCGCGCGTGCTTCTTGATTTCCGCAACGTTCAATGTGCAACGCTTGAGCAGAATTGATTGCGGGGATGTTGGGACAGTTGGGTCGATTTCGCTTTGCTCAGAAAGAGTCCACTTCGACATGTGATTTGTAGATGTGCGTTTGTATTATGCATGTTGAGTGACGAGTATGCAGAATACCTGTCAAGTCAGAAGCTGTAACGCTCGGAGAGTGTCTGTGTGCGAGCAGCAAGAGTGCTTTGCTTTTGGAGAGCGTATATTTGCGATATCAATCACCGTGCGACTTCGAAATCAGGTGCACAGTATACAAACTCCTCGGCCAACGAAGACTGGGTTCTGATCGCATACCCACGTTACAAACACATGTTTGACAGCGCAAATAACCAACGCTAAATAACGTGTGATGGTTCTCCACCAGTCATTGGCGAGTCGCGCCCCGACCGCCTTTGCGCTTCTGCGGCGCAGCTCGCGGCCATCAGCGCGCGCGGAAGTCAAAGCTGAGTTCCGTTGCCCGCCGTCGAGTGTTGCAGCTTAAACCGATTCAGTGTCTATTCCATCCAGCTTGAAACCATGTCTTTCGCCGACCTGTCCGCCACCCAGAAGGAAGAGCTTGTCGCCTCGCTCGCCATCCTCGCCATCCACGATGCGAAGGCCGACGTGAGCGCCGAGAACATCTCGGCCGCCATCAGCGCCTCGGGCAACGAGGTCTCGGCCTACGTGCCGCAGCTCTTCGCCGACCTCGTCGGCCGTGGCCTCAAGATCGACAAGTTCCTCGCTGGCCCATCGTCGGGTACGTCTCTCTCTTAACCTATCTGCAACAGGCACTGAGCGCGGCGTGCGTGACGCAACAGCTACAGACAGACAGACAGACAGGCATGCAGCCGCGAGTGCAAGGCACTCATATTGCGAGCCAGACTGCTGTGCTGTCTGGCGGATACGCAGCGCCGCCATGCCGCGAACAGATGCCAGCGTATGCGCATGCGAAGGGAAACTGACTGACAATACCGTGCGTATGCTGTTGTTTATTTGTTGTTATTCCAGGTGGCTCCGCCCCTGCCGCCGCCGCCGGTGGTGCTGCCGCGGCCGCCGTGGTTGAGGAGAAGGAAGAGGAGGAGGAGGCCGACCTTGGCGGTGCCGCCATGGACATGTTCGGCGGCGGTGCTGACTACTAAGCTGCGTCGCTTGCTTATTAGTACGTGAAGGCTGACGAGCGCACGTCCCCACACCCAAGAGCATTGCTGCACAACTTTGAGCGACTTGCTGTGTGAGAACGTGCGTTCGGAGACCGACGCCATCGTTGAGAGAAGAGAACCGACGATCCCAACTTTGTCACGTCGCTCGACGCGGCGCTGCTTCTCCACTCTTCATGCTGCTGCAGGGCGAGCCATGTAGGTCTACTTTAGTTTATTGACTTCCCGGGCGGTCGAGAATGAGAGCGAGTGTCGTAACGAGCGAATAAAAGATGGCTTCACTGGAGGTTAGAAAACAACGAAGGAGTCGGATCTCGTGTGTGTGTGTGTGTGTGTGTCTGCCTGCCGATTGCTGTATTGATTGCCACTCACCGTCCAAGTCGCCCGGTCCAAGCCGTTCAAACCCTCTACCTGTGCAGCACGCGCAGCCGCGAGTCGTTGTGCAGGCGCTGGTCCATCTCGGCGTACTTCTGCAGCGCGGTCTCCTCGTGACTCGCGAGGCGCTGCTCGAGGATCTGGATGCGGAACATGGTCTCGCTGCAGAAGCGCTCGAACTCCTCGTCCGTGCCCTGGTCGTGCTCGCGCTGGCTGCGCTGGAACGCGGCCTGGCGCTTCGCCAGCAGGCTGTTCTCCTTGTCGAGCCGGGCCTGGATGATGTTGGCGCGCTCGAGCAGCCGCTCCTTCAAATTGCGCAGGCACATCTCGCGCACAGTCTGCGCGTCCTCCTTGGACAAACTCTCGCCGCTCGCGTGCAGGCTTTGCAGGAACGGTGTGAGGTAGTCGATCTCGTTCTTCGTCTAATGAGTCAACGAGTAGATACAAATGAGTCCACACACACAAGACACGTAAACCACGAGTCCACACACGTAACCAAGCAAGCCTACGGATAATGCAAGCACGTACGTCCTTGCCGTGGTCCTTGGCGTCGTCCTTCTTGCTCGCCGTGGCCTCGTCCTCGCTCGCGTCGAAGAAGCTCGTCTCGAGCACGATCGCCATCTCCTCGCGCTTGCGCAGCTTGAGGATGTCCTGCGTCTCGATCTCGGCGTGGCGCACGGCGTTGTAGCAGTCCTTCTCCATCTGCAGCGACGCGCGTAGCTCGTCGTCAAGGATCGAGGGCTTGGGCTTCGCGGCGTTCGGGTCCGCCATCACCACCTCCACGGGCGTGCTCAGCGCCTTGAAGTACACGCGCGAGCCCGCGGTGATCTTGCCCGTCGCATACTGGAAGTTGACGCGGATATTGCCCTCCTGCACGTTGTAGGTCTTCTTGCGCGCGTCGTCGTCGGCGACCAATGCCGGGTTGCGAGCGAACTTCTCCTTCATCTTCTTGATCGCGAGCTCGCCCGTGGGGCCTCCGGGGAGCACGTACGGGTTCTTCGAGTCCACCTCGTCCTTCTCCGTCGTGAGCGTGACGGACCGGAAGATCAAAAAGTCGTCGCGGCCGTCAAAGTGCTCCATCGTGCGCTTCTGGATGAACTCCTCACGCTTCACGAGGCCGTCCATGCGCGCACTCGTGTAGAAGTGGAACTCCCGTCGGTAGCCGATCCACTCGATGCGCGCCTTGAGCGCCTCGGGCAATCTTCCGGGGGTGAAATGCTCTTCAAACTTGCTCTCGAGCGGGAACCTTGTGCGGGACTCGAGCTTGTCCTTGCGGTTCTTGAAGAACTCGCGGATCTCGATCGGCAACGTGCACGCGTTGTCCCGGTAGAGCGTGATACGCGTGACGAGTCCCTGATCGTGGCTATTCTCAGCGAACTCCTCTAGTTTGGCACGCCGGTAGAGCGTCACGCGCTGCGCGTCCGTCACGAAGCGCTTTTTGTAGGCCGCGCGGTCGATGTGGAGCTTGGCGACCCAGGATGGGGGTACGTCCAGGATCAGGTCCTCTTCGTCCTCGTCGTGCTGGTTGTCGCCATCCGTGCCGAGAGTACCAGCACCAGCTGAGGCTGTCGAGCCGACCGAGTGCAGTGACTTGAGGTCATCGCCGAGGTCCATGCCGCCCTTGGCATCGAGACCGTCGGCGCCGTCACCTTTAGCGTTCTTGCGCTCCGAGGCCGAGAGGAACACGTACTCCCAGTCCGTCGGGTTCGCCAGGTCGAAGAGCGTCGTGTACACCGGCTGGCTCGTCTGCATGTTGACAAAGTAGTTCTCGTGGTTCCACACGCTCTCAATGGAAAGATAGGGCGACTCGCGCAGCGAGTAGACGCGGCCCGTGCTCGGCTCGATGAAGAAATGGTCGCTCACGTCGCGCTTGCCGGCGCGTACGAGCACCCACGCGTGCACGCGGCGGCCCTCGAGCGGGTCGTCGTCCTCGTCCTCGTCGTCGTAGAGCACGTCAAGCTGATGCTTGCGCTGGTGCTTGTGTTCGCTATTGCTGATGCTGTTGTTACTGGTGCCTTGCTGTTGCTGCTCGAGCTCCTTCTGCATCTCCAGGTACTTGCTCGTGAACATCGACCTGCTCGCGAGCTTCCCCTCTGAGGGTGTTAATGAGGCTGCTCTGGTAGATTTGCTGTCCGCCGCATTGCTCTCGTAGAGAGACGATGAAGAGGATGAAGAGTTGCGTCCGCTCACGGCCACAGAAGGGTTCTCTGCAGCCTGATTCGGCTCTCGCGCCTCTCGCGTCTGTTTCTTTGGGAGCTCCTCGACCGAAAGCGGCTTGGGCAGAGGCGTCTTACTCTGGTCCAGCAAGCAGATCCAGCGCGGCGCTACCCCGTGCACCGCATACGCGTCATAACCTGTGCCGATGAGGAACGACACGAGCAGCACGGCAAAGTCGAAGCTGTCGCCCGCGCGCCATTTCAACGTAAACGAGGGCGACGGCAGGCAGCGCGGCGGCGCAACGGGGTCGGCGAGCGGCTCGTACTCGATCACGCCGGCGAGGAAGCGCGCGAGCGAGTGGTGGTCGTACAGGTCCCTGTACGGCAGCAGCGTGGGGCGGATCGTCGTGCACACAAACTTGGAAGTGCCCTTCTCATTTGGTGGGAAGAGGTACAGTGCGCGTCTTTTGGCGCCAAATAAATGCTCGAACTGCTTCTGGAAGCCCGCGACGTACTCGAGGCAGAGAAGCTCCTTCGTACAGTTGAACGTGTAGGATGGCAGTGGTGGTGGCGAGATGGTGTCGTCCTCCAGGCGGCGCTGCTTGGTGCTCACGACGCCCGCGACCGTAAACTGGCGCGCCGCGAGCGCGATCTCCTCGTCCGAGCGCTGGAAGATCTCCTGGCGCTCCTCAAAGTCCGTCTCCGCCTGGTTGTCGCCGTCGTCCTTGGGCTCGGCGCGTATCTCCTGCGTCATCGCGAGCGAGCGTCACAAAGCGGCCGCCAAGGCAATAGCAATTGGCACCACTGCGTTTCCAGCCAAGTTGGGTCTTCACAGGTTGATGCTGAAAAGAGAAACTCCTTCTGACCGCAGAGCACGAAGGGGCGCCTGCTGACTGAGCGTGGTGTTGACGGAGAACTGAGCCAAATGGACGGGGCTCTCGACGTGTATGTCGCGCACCGACACGTCAAGACTGCGCAGACGTACACACTACAATGAACATGGCTGCGGCTACTTCCTGCCCATATTGCTACTGCTGCTGCTGTGGGCGTCTCCAGCCTGCGCGAACTCGCATGGCCCGCATTGGTTTGGAGCCATGTCAGCATTTGTGGCTCCGCAAAATCCGTCCAGGTCACTAAAACGAGGCGCCAGTACCATTTCTGAGCGACCCACCCTTTTTCTCAGCGCGTCGATGCTGTCACTCAAGCGAGGCTCAACTGCGCCATCACATGTCAGTGTCCAATCGAAGGAAGAGGCGCGAAACGACGCGGCCCCGCGCCTGCCCTTCCGTCCGCACAATCGCTCGCCACGTTAGAGCAGCAACTCGACTACCAGCAGCCCAGCAGGTGGCGATGATGAGGGACGTCGGCGGCGGTGGCGCGTCGGACGACCTGCGCATGGACAGACAGGCGCGCTCGCCCAAGAAGAGCCCCGTGCGCATCGCGCGGCTCAAGATGCTCCAGTCGGCGATCAACACGCGCAACTGCGACGTGCGCGACTACAGCGGCGACGGCGGCAGCGGCGCCAATGCGGACACGGGGCTCAAGACCACGCCACGCGCGACGCAGGCGTCCAACGACTTCCTCTTGGACGCAGAGAGCGACATGCTCGGGACGATGGGGCCTTTTGGCGGACTCACGGGACCGCAGCAGTATGGAGAACCACCGCGCAAGCAACGCAGACTGCATGCCGCAGGTAGTGTCGATAGCGACAGCGCGTCTGCTTCGAGCAGTATCGTTGAAGACCGCGGCTACTACAAGCTCAGCGACCGCATCGGCGCGTACTACACGCCCACGGCACGCACGTTAACAATTGAGGAGATTTCGAGCTTCACGAGGAACGCCATCCATGCGCCAGTAAATCTGTCGAGCTCCCCATTGCGCTCTCCATCGAGTAAGGGTGTCGCTGTGTGTCCAGCGCTAGAAAGAGCAGCTACCGGTGTTGGAGATGTCGGATTGCGACCTCATGGTACGTTGGGAGCAGCTTCGGCTCAGTGGGAAAGTTCGGCAACGCTTCATGAAACGTCACCAGCCAAAGTGCAGCAGCCGCCAGAGCTGAGCGTGTTTGTCGACGGATCGAGAACGTTTGCGCGCCACGTCGAGAGCCGTCCGAGCGTATTCCGCGTCCCATCACCGACCAAACCGCTCGCCAAGCACCAGCTCAAGTCAAGTGCGACGTCGCCAGTCAGAGGCCACTTTGCGTTCGACATCGAAGCAAATGAACCTTCGCCAGCAAAGCAGGCAGGCAATTACCATTCCAGAGGTCCAGCGCGAGGGATCCCGCCGTCGCAGCATGCAGTGCTGCTTGACCCGCTGGAGGCCTCGCCGCGCACGTTTGAGCGCGAGAAGCGGCGATACATCAGCACCATGGAGGCGTACTGGCGACAGGTGGACGGGTACGTCTCGCGAGCGAGAGCGCTACCCATGGCGTCTGAGCGACCGCACCGGATTCTGAGGAAACTACAGATCCCGCCGCCATCCGGACTGGACAAGTACGGGATGCAGGTGTTCGACGACCGGTGCGAGATGATGATCGCCGACATCTTCCAGGAAGTGTACATGGACTACTACGAGACCATGGCACGCTCGATGCTCTCGTACGACCTCCTGGACGACAACACGTGTCTGCGCATGAACATCTACCCGCCGTTCCTGCGTGCCGAGCAAAAGTGGTGGATCGATGAGTTCTACCGATCAAGCGACTGGCACGTCCTGCGCGTCACGGGCATCGATGACGCGCGTGTTCGACTGGCACGGGAGCTCACGGCGCAGAAGCTGTTTGCGATCAACCCGGTGACGTTTGCGCTCCAGGAGCAGTGGCTGTTGGAGGCCCCACCCTCGGAGTGGGACATCTCTCCCGGTGGGAACGACGCGCTCCACATCACTTTTGCCAAGATCTTGTTCATCGACGTCGCAAGTCCAGGGTTCAAGGCAGCGCTGCCACGGACAGTGAACCACTTTGTGGACGCAGTGTCGAGACGCGCGGAGCTCGTGAAGGACTGCTTAAAGACCTGCTGGGTCGCTGCGGCTGCGAAGCGCGTGGACGAGTGCGCTGGCCATCTCAACTTCGGCATATCATCAGCGCGCGTCTCAGGCAACAACGCCACCCAGGGTTCGCCAAATAAGAACTCGGCTGCGCGAACGTCACCACCAAAGAAACAGAAAGCCAACGAGCCAGGACAGCAGCTCTTACAAGGACGACTCGAGTTCGAAGGGCTCACCCATGAGTCATCGCAATACCATTCGATGAGCCACTCTTCGTCCACCGACTTGGGATTCTCAACTGACGACCACGAATTTAACCGGTACCGAAGCTTCATCGGAGTGCTGAACGCTGCGTCTGTGCTTATGGCGCGCAATCTGCGCGAGACGGTCGAGAAGTCCATTGATGAGTTCGTGCACTTTTTCCAGCGCTTCTCGGGTCCGAACTTCCATGGCGAGGCTGCTCTTCTGCTGTCTGTCGATTGCATCCTTCTGAGCGAAAATGGCGCTCGAGTCAACCCACTTGGCGGCCAAGACGTGTTCTTCATTGACCCATCGGCCAGTGCGCTGCGCGAGAAGATCACGAGCTGCGTCAGCCTGATCGTCGAGGCGTCTCACAGTTTCCCGCGCATCGACTCGCAGACCAAGATCCCACTGAGGTTTCGCAGCTCAGCGTCACTTGGGCCGAGCACCATGATGCTGGACGACACTTTTGTGAAGAATGCGAAGAAGAGCCTCTCGGACGTGCTGGCAGAGCACATGCAGGAGCCCACGGAGATCCTCACGCTCTTCCAGCCGTTTGCGTATCTCATCAACGGCGAGTACGACGCGAAGGTCAAGTCATTGCTGGAGTCGAACCAAGATGCCGCACCCGCTGCAACTCCAGATGGGACTACGCCAACAGCACCACCGGCTTGCTACGAGGTGCTTACTTCATACGGAAGCGAGCTGAGCGATCTCAAGAGCGTGGAGGAGCGCGTGGGAGCGTTCATCAGCGACAAGTACAATTTCAAGCTCTTCGCGGTATCCTGCGCCGAGGTTAAGGTCAAGCTGATCGCAAAGATCAAGGCGCACGCGACGAAGATCCTGGCAAAGGTGTCGGCGGACAACACCAAGCAGATGGGCTCAATGATCGTCGAGTACGAGCAGATCGTTGCGAAACTGACTGCTGAGCCCCTCGATTCGTTTGAACTCAAGGCGCTGGACGCGTTCTACCTCTCGAGCATTCAGCTAATTGACTCGCTCAACACGAAGCTGTACGAAGATGTCTGCAGCCGGATCCGATTCCTGAAGGAGCACGACTTCCAGATGTCACGCGAGGAGATCCAGTTGTTCTTCAACACGTTCCGATGGCCCGAGAACGTCAAGGGCTTCCAGCGGAGGAGCATGGAGCTGCAGACGAAGCGTCAGCACGAGCTCGAGCTCATTGTCGATGGCCGTCAGGAACAGCTGATGAGTCAATGTTCGTCGCTGCAGCGGCGTATTGAGAAGATGCGCGACTACGCCAACCTTGCGGATTCTGGGAGCATCCTCAAGCGCATTGAGGCGGCAAGGAAGTCTCTCGAAGACGCAGAGACCGAGGCGGAAGCTATCAAGGAGCAAGAGACCATGCTTGGCATGAGCATCACCAACAATCAGACGATGTTGACCGAGTTGTACGACATGCTCGGTCCGATTGAGCGCCTGTGGACCACGATCGCACAAGCCATGGAGAAGGTGACGTTCAGTCGCGAAGCGCCTCTCGCGTCCGTAAATGCCGAAGAGACCGAGCGCGACTGCGACCAGTTCCGACGCACGATCGTTAAGATCATCAAGGAGTGCGAGAAGAACATGGACGTGTACGCGGTCGCGATCACGATGGCGCAGGAAGTGAAGAAGACGCTCGATGAGATGCTCGACAGCTATGTGCCGCTCATGGCGTTGCTCTGCACGCCTGGTATTCGCCAGCGCCATTGGGAGGACATTGAGAAGATCACTGGCATCGAAGTGCAAGTTCATGAGGGATCGAACATCAACCAAATGATTAACCTGGGGCTACATCGCTTCACAGGTGCCATTGAGGAGACCTGTGTGAGCGCGTCCAAAGAGTACTCGCTCGAGAAGGCACTCGACAAGATGGAGGTGGAGTGGCAGGGCGTCAAGTTCGGCACCAAGGAGTACCGATCCACTGGTACGTCAATCTTGTGCGGCACTGACGAGATCCAGATGATCATCGACGACCAGATCGTCAAGACGCAGTCCATGCGCGGCAGTCGGTACAACAAGCCGTACTTCGAGCGCATCACGAAGTGGGAGAAGATGCTCATCAGTATCCAGGATATCATGGACAACTGGATCAAAGTGCAGGCCACATGGCTGTACCTGGAACCAATCTTCAGCTCCGACGACATCATGCGGCAAATGCCCACAGAAGGAGCGCTTTTCCGGAAAGTCGACGCGAACTGGAGACGCAACATGCAGGAGACGATAGCAAACCCTGCGGTTCTGAAAGTTGCGGAGCGCGACGACCTCCTCCCAAGCTTGCAGCAGTCAAACCAGGACCTCGAGACGATCCAGAAGGGACTGAACGACTACCTGGAGACCAAGCGACTGTACTTCCCTCGGTTCTTCTTCCTCTCAAACGACGAACTGCTCGAGATCCTCGCTGAGACGAAGGACCCATTGCGTGTGCAGCCGCATCTGAAGAAGGCCTTCGATGGCATCTCCCAGCTGGAGTTCCAGGAGAACCTCGACATCACGGCGATGCTCAGTCCCGAGAACGAAAAAGTGCCATTTCCCTACGAGAAGATCGAGCAGAACCTCATCAACCCGAACAACTCCGGTGGGAACGTCGAAGTGTGGCTCGAAGAGGTTGAGACAGCGATGCGAAAGAGCGTCGCGTACCATTTGGACGAGTCCATCGTGGACTACCCTACGAAGGATCGACTCATGTGGGTCCAGCAATGGCCGGGCCAAGTCGTGCTCGCCGTGAATCAAACCATGTGGACGCAGCAGACTGAGAAGGCACTGAGCAGTGAGAAGGGACCGCAGGCGCTGGTCGACCACCTACAGATGCTACGATCTGAGCTGCTGCGAACTGTCGAGCTTGTGCGAGGCGAGCTGCCGAAGCTGATCCGCATCACTCTCGGCGCTCTTGTGGTCATGGATGTGCACAATCGAGACACGATCGCTGAGCTCGTGGAACTCAAGATCTCGGACAAGCTCGACTTCGACTGGCTCGCGCAGCTGCGGTACTACTGGATTCAGGGCAGCGTGTCGGCGAAGACGGGGAAGCCCCACACGCTTGAGTGCCGCATGATTAACACGCTCGCTCTGTACGCTTTCGAATACCTCGGCAACAGTATGCGGCTGGTGATCACGCCACTCACGGATCGCTGCTATCGAACGCTCATGGGTGCGATCCACTTGAACTTAGGTGGAGCTCCTGAGGGACCAGCTGGAACGGGGAAGACCGAGACTACTAAGGACCTGGCAAAGGCCATTGCGATCCAATGTGTGGTGACCAATTGCTCCGATGGCCTCGACTACCTCGCCATGGGCAAGTTCTTCAAGGGACTCGCGAGTTCGGGTGCCTGGGCGTGCTTTGATGAGTTCAACCGTATCCAGCTGGAGGTGCTCTCTGTGATCGCGCAGCAGATCCTGTGCATCCAACTCGCGAAGGCGCAGAAAGTGGCGAGCTTCGTGTTTGAAGGCACCGATCTGCGGCTGAACCCCACTTGTTGTCCGTTCATCACGATGAATCCTGGGTATGCGGGGCGAGCAGAGCTCCCGGACAACCTCAAAGTACTCTTCCGGACCGTGGCGATGATGGTGCCCGATTACGCCATGATCGCCGAGATCATGCTCTACTCGTATGGGTACATGGACGCCAGCGCACTCTCCAAGAAAATCACGACCACGTATACGCTGTGCTCGGAGCAACTCTCGTCGCAGTCGCACTACGATTACGGAATGCGAGCCGTCATGGCCGTGCTTCGAGCTGCTGGCAACCTGAAGCGAGCGGAGGGCCATTTGCAGGAAGGAACGCTCGTGCTGCGCTCGATCATCGACGTGAATCTGCCCAAGTTCCTGTCGCCCGACGTGCCGCTCTTTAACGGCATCGTCTCGGATCTCTTCCCCGGTGTGACGATCGACCCACCGGACCGAATGGATATGCTCAATGCGATCAACGCTGTCTGCAAGAAGATGAACCTGCAGGCCGTGCCCAACTTCATCGAGAAGGTGATCCAGATCTACGAGATGATGATCGTGCGCCACGGCTTCATGGTCGTGGGCATGCCGTTCTCGGGAAAGACGAGCTCGTGGCGAGTGCTTGCAGACGTGCTCGCTATGCTGCATGAACAGTTGCCGAATGACTCGAGGTACACGGAGGTCCAGGTCGCAGTGATCAACCCGAAATCCGTCACGATGGGTCAGTTGTACGGCCAGTTCGATGCGGTCTCGCACGAGTGGAACGACGGCGTCCTGGCGATCAACTACCGCAACCTGGCGAACAATCCATCCCCGGACCGCAAATGGCTCATGTTTGACGGGCCCGTGGACGCCGTCTGGATCGAGAACATGAACACTGTACTGGACGACAACCGCAAGCTGTGTCTCATGAGCGGCGAGATCATCGCGATGAGTCCCGTGATGAGCATGATGTTCGAGCCGATGGACTTGCTGGTGGCGTCGCCCGCAACGGTGTCCCGCTGTGGGATGATTTACATGGAGCCCGAGCAGCTCGGTTGGCTACCCGTGCTCGACTCGTGGCTCGATTCCATCACGGTGATCGAGGACGATCCAGCGTCACCCCCAGGGCCAATTGAGATCAATGGCGAGCAGCGCGCGCTGATCTACTTTCTGTTCTCCTGGCTGGTGGAGCCATGCATCGCATTCGTGCGGAAGGAGCTCGTGGAGCTCTCGCCAACAGTGGATACGAACCTCGTCCTGAGCCTAATTCACATATTTGAGGCACAGATGTGTAAACTGCCAAGAGAGCCCGGGTCCAAGAAGAAGGCGTGCATCGAGGCGTCGTTCCTGTTCTCACTGACGTGGTCGATCGGCGAGAGCGTGAACTCCGAGGGCAGGACGCGCTTCTGCGACTTTCTAAGGGCAATTACGGAGAGTATCCAGGCCCTGGAGTCAAAATTTGTCGTCGTGAGCCGCGCGCTCCAGGTGCGCAAGTGGAACAAGCCGGCGTTTGAAGACGGGAAGAACACGTACACGTTCACGCTGCCAGTGCCGGCCAAGGGCAACCTGCACGACTACTACTTCAACATCGAAGAGGGCAAGTGGTTCAAGTGGGAGGAGATGCTCAAGGAGTACGTGATCCAGCCCAACACGCCGTTCAACCAGATCGTCGTGCCTACGATCTTCACGGCCCAGCTGGAGTACCTGGTCCAGCTTCTAGTGACCAACAAGCGCAAGGTGCTGGTGTGTGGACCGACAGGCACGGGCAAGTCGTGCTACATGTCGTCGATCCTGAACGAAGTGCTGCCGCAGAAAAAATACTCGGTCATCATGCTCTCATTCTCAGCGAAAACCTCAGCGAATATGACGCAGAACATCATCGACGGGAAGCTCGACAAGCGCCGCAAGGGTGTCTACGGTCCGCCTATGGGCAAAGACGCGATCATCTTCGTCGACGATCTCAACATGCCGCTCGTGGAGACCTATGGCGCCCAGCCGCCCATCGAGCTGGTTCGACAGCTCATCGACAGCGACGGGTACTACGACCTGAAGGAGATGGCATGGCGCAAGATCGTCGACACGATCGTTCTCGCTGCGATGGGTCCACCGGGAGGCGGTCGCAACAACGTCACTCCACGATTGCTGCGTCACTTCAACCTGCTCTGCTTCTCCGAGTTCGACGACATGACGCTCACGCGCATCTTCACGACGATCCTGAACTGGTACTTTGGTAGCAACAACTTTCTCCCAGAGGTCAAGCGGCTCTCCGAGGCGGTGGTGTCCGCGACGCTTGAATTGTACCAGCTCGCGATGAAGGCTTTGCTGCCCACGCCCAAGAAGTCCCACTACACGTTCAACTTGCGAGACTTTTCGCGCATCGTCCAGGGAATCATGCTGGTCGTGCCCAGCGACCAGTTCAACGCAAACTCGCTCGTGAAGCTCTGGGTGCACGAGTCGCTACGCGTGATTGGCGATCGCCTCGTGGACGACGAGGACCGCGAGTGGTTCAACGACACGCAGAAGAAGATCACGATCAAGCACTTCGCGACCAACTTTGACAAGGTGTTTGGCGCGTTGAAGCGCGGCCGAGACGGTCCTGTGACTGCGTCCGACATGCGCAACTTGTTCTTCGGTGACTACCTGGACCCAGATGCGAGTCCAAGGCTGTACAAGGAGATCGACGTGCGGCTCGAGGGTGAGTTTGACGGGATTACAAACCTGATCCAGTGCCTAGACGGGTACTTGACCGAGTACAACGGCATCAGTCGCAAGCCCATGAACTTGGTCATGTTCCTGTTTGCGATCGAGCACTTGTCTCGCACTGTGCGCGTGCTCAATATGCCCGGTGGGAATGCGCTGCTTGTCGGTGTCGGCGGTAGTGGCCGACAGAGTCTGACGCGCCTGTCGACTTTTATTGTCGACTTCGAGATCAAGCAGATCGAGATTTCCAAGAACTACACCATGAATGAGTGGCGAGAAGATATGAAGGACGTGCTGCGGCTCGCGGGCACGGGCGCTCGGCCGCTCGTGTTTCTGTTCAGCGACACGCAGATCAAGTACGACGGCTTTGTCGAAGACATTAACAACATGCTCAACTCGGGCGAGATCCCCAACCTGTTTCCCTACGATGAACGCGTCGGAATCTGTGAAGCTGTGCGGCCACATGTGAAGGAGAAGTTCGGCAAAGCCGTGGGCGACAACATGAACCAGACGCAGCTCTACTCGTTCTTCCTGCAGCGCGTGCGCAGCAACCTGCATATCGTGCTGGCGTGTTCGCCCATTGGCGACGCGTTCCGTGATCGCCTTCGCAAGTTCCCGTCGCTCATCAACTGCTGCACGATCGATTGGTTCACTGCGTGGCCGTCCGATGCGCTCGTTGCGGTGGCTGAGAAGTTCCTCTCGGATGTCGAAATGGACAGCGCGGATGTGCGCAAGGCGATCGTGGACACATGTCAGTACTTCCACGTGAGCGTGATGGACCACTCGGAGCGCTTTCTGAAGCAGCTGCGGAGGCAGAACTACGTCACTCCCACCTCGTACTTGGAGCTCATCGTGGCATTCAAGAGCTTCCTAGCGAGAAGACGCGAGTCCGTGCAAGCGGCGCGCAATCGGTACGTTGTGGGGCTCGAGAAGATCCAATTTGCCGAGAGCAACGTGTCTGTGATGCGCAAGGAGCTCGAGGACCTGCAGCCCGTGCTCGACCAGTCCAAGAAGGACACTGACATCCTCATGACGGAGATCCAGTCCAAGCTCCCGGCTGTCGAAGTGAAGCGAGGCGAAGTGCAGGCCGACGTGGCCGTGGCGGATGCCTCAAAGGCTCAGTGTGAACAACAGAAAGCGAGTGTCGAAGCAGATTTGGCAGAGGCAATCCCGGCATTAGAAGAAGCGCTCAAGGCGCTTGACACCATCAAACCGTCGGAGATCAACGAAGTCAAGTCCATGGCGAACCCTCCATCGGGTGTGAAGCTCGTGTGCGAGGGCGTGTGTCAGATGCTCGGGATCAAACCAGCGCGTATCCCAGACCCGCAAGACCCATCCAAGCGGATCATGGACTACTGGGGGCCGTCTCAGAAGATGCTCAGCGACGCTGGGTTCATCACGACCTTAAAGAAGTTTGACAAGGACAACCTTGACCCAAAGATCATGAAGGTTGTGGTGTCCAAGTACATTTCGGACGAGAACTTCAGTCCCGAGAAAGCTGAGAAGGCCTCCAAGGCCGCTGCGGGTCTGTGTAAATGGGTGCACGCCATGGCACTCTACGACAACGTCTCGAAAGTAGTCGCTCCGAAGCGCGAGGCTCTGAAAGAAGCCGAGATCCTGCTCGAAGAGACGCTCAAGCAGCTCAATGAGAAGCTCGGACAGCTTAAGGAAGTCGAAGACGGCTTAGCGGACCTCCAGCGCCAGTTTGACTCTGCAACCAAGCAAAAGCAGAATCTAGAGTACCAAGTCGACCTCACGGGCAAGAAACTGGTTCGCGCGTCAACGTTGATCGAGAGTTTGGGCGGTGAGAAAACCAGATGGACCGAGTTCGCAGAAGACCTCCGCGTTCAGTACAGTCGACTGACAGGTGATGTACTCATGTCGGCCGGGGTGGTCGCGTACCTTGGCCCATTTACGTCAGTGTATCGTCAAGAGGCCGTGAATGACTGGGTGCGAAGGTGCAAACAGCTGAATATCCCATGTAGTGACTCTCCATCGCTCAATGGGACTCTGGGCGACGCAGTGCTGATTCGAAAGTGGAACATCGACGGACTCCCCACCGATGGGTTCTCCGTGGACAACGGTATCATCGTGTTCAACTCGCGACGATGGCCACTGATGATCGACCCGCAAGGCCAGGCAAACAAGTGGATCCGCAACATGGAGAAGGACAACAAGCTCACTGTGATCAAGCTCACGGACGGCGATTACATGCGCACTCTGGAGAACTCGATCCAGTTTGGCACCCCCGTGCTACTGGAGAATGTCGGCGAAGAGCTCGACCCTTCTCTTGAGCCTTTGCTGCTGAAGCAGACGTTCAAGCAAGGCGGTGTCACGTGCATCCGCCTCGGTGACTCGACGGTCGAGTACTCGGAGAACTTCCGCTTCTACGTCACGACCAAGTTTCGAAACCCGCACTACCTACCAGAAGTCTCCGTGAAGGTGACGCTGCTCAACTTTATGATCACGCCTCGAGGTCTCGAGGACCAGCTTCTGGGCATCGTCGTCGCCCAGGAGCGACCGGATCTCGAAGAGCAGAAGAACAAGCTGATCGTGCAGAACGCGCGCAACAAGGGGCTTCTCAAGGAGATCGAGGACAAAATCCTGCACATTCTCTCGTCGTCCGAGGGCAATATCCTCGAAGACGAGAGCGCGATCAACACGATGAACCAGAGCAAACTGGTCGCCGACGAGATCAAGAAGGAACAGATCGTGGCCGAGAAGACCGAGCTGGAGATCGACTTCGTGCGCCAAGGGTACCAGCCGGTCGCGTACTCGAGCCAGGTGCTGTTCTTCTGCATCGACCAGCTCGCGAACATCGAGCCCGTGTATCAGTACTCGCTCTCATGGTTCATCAATTTGTTCATCGCGAGTATCCAGAACAGCGACAAGTCCCCCGATCTCGCGCAGCGGCTCAAGAACTTGGACTCGCACTTCACGTACTCGCTCTATCGCAACATTTGCCGCTCGCTGCTCGAGAAGGACAAGCTCATGTTCTCATTCCTGCTCTGCATCTCGATCAAGCAGGGCAAGAACGAGATGGAGAGCGCCGAGTGGTACTTCCTACTGACCGGCGGCGTCGCGCTCTCGGAGCCGCCGCCAAACCCAGCGAAGCTCTGGCTCAGCGACAAGCAGTGGGCCGAGTTCTCGCGGCTGAGCGCCTTGCCAGCGTTCCACGGCATCATTGAGGAGTTCCTCGAGTCCGAGGACAAGTGGAAAGCAGTGTACGACAGTCCCGTGGGTCACACGCTGCCATTTCCGGGACTCATGAGCGCAGTGAGTCCGTTCAAGCGGCTGCTGGGACTCAGATGTATCCGTCCAGACCTGCTCGTGGTCGGCGTGCAGCTCTTTCTCGTCGAAGAGATGGGCGAGAAGTTCGTCAAGCCGCCCCAGTTCGACCTCGCACTCTGTTATTCTGACAGCAATGTCTCGTCGCCGCTCGTGTTCATCCTATCTCCAGGCTCGGATCCGGTCAGTTCCGTTCTTAAGTTCGCCGACTCGTTACACCAGAAAGCCGAGACGATCTCACTCGGCCAGGGTCAAGGTCCCATCGCAGAGCGCATGATCGTGCGAGCACGAGAGGCCGGTACGTGGGTGGTGCTTCAGAACTGCCACTTGGCGCCGAGTTGGATGCCCACGATGGAGAAGATCGCCGAGGACATCAAAGCCGAGAACACGCACAACGACTTTCGCATGTGGTGCACGACGTATCCGTCGAACGTCTTCCCCGCCGCAGTACTACAGAATGGCGTCAAGATGACGAATGAGCCGCCTCAGGGACTGCGAGCCAACCTGCTGGGCTCGTACATGTCGGATCCGATCGGTGAGAAGGGCTTCCTCGAGTCTGTGGTGAAAGGTAAGGAGTTCCGCGTGCTGCTCTTCGCGCTCTGCTTCTTCCACGCGCTCGTGCGCGAGCGAAGACAGTTTGGGCCGCTGGGCTGGAACATCCAGTACGAGTTCAACGAGTCCGACCTGAGCATCAGCATCCGGCAGCTCGCGATGTTCGTGGACGAGAACGCCGAGATCCCATTGCGTGCACTCCGGTACTGCACGGGCGAGTGCAACTACGGCGGCCGCGTGACCGACGACAAGGACCGACGCACGCTCACGTGCATCCTGTCGCGGTTCTACTGCATGGACGTCTTTGATGAGAGCTACTCGTTCGACGAGAACGGGATCTACAAGCTGCCGCAGGATGGATCTTACGAGTCGTACCTCAAGTTCATCGAAGAGCTCCCGCTCGTCGCGCCCCCGGGGGTCTTTGGTCTGCACGACAATGCAACGATCACGAAGGATCAGAACCAGACGACGAAGCTCTGTGCCGACATCCTGCTCACGCAGTCCTCGGGTGGCTCGAGCGATGGCGGGAGCATGTCCCAGGAAGACATGGTTGAATCCGTAGCCAACGACATTCTGCAGAGGCTGCCGGAGAACTTTGACATGGAGGTCGCGCAAATCCGGTACCCGGTGCAGTGGGACGAGTCCATGAACACCGTTTTGTGTCAGGAGCTCGTGCGCTTCAACAACCTGGTCTCAACGATCCGCTCGAGCCTCGCGAGTCTGCGCAAAGCGCTCAAAGGGCTCGTGGTTATGTCCTCGGAGCTCGAGAACGTCTCGCAGTCGCTGTTCTACGGCAAGATCCCGGCCATGTGGGCGTCCAAGTCGTACCCGTCGCTCAAGCCCCTGGGTAGCTACGTGAACGACTTGTTCGAGCGCATCAGCTTCTTCAGCAAGTGGCTCATGGACAAGCCCCCGACGGTCTACTGGGTCTCGGGCTTCTTCTTCACGCAGGCGTTCCTGACCGGCGCGAGTCAGAACTTTGCGAGGCGGTACACGATCCCCATCGACCAGCTGGGCTTTGACTACGAGCCCATGCCGCGTACCGAGTACTCCCAGAAGCCCAAGGTATGGCTGGCACCCTTGTTGAGGCTGAGCCTAGGCTGAGCACTTGCCAACTTTGTTATCTCAATGTGTGTCTAGGACGGCGTGTACGTGCGAGGGCTCTTTCTCGAAGGCGCGCGGTGGTGCAAGAACGAGCACTCGCTCGCCGAGTCAGACCCCAAGGTGCTCTTCTCCTTCGCGCCCGTGATCCTCTTCCGGCCGGTCAAGAAGAGCGAGATGAGCGTCGAGCGCTCGTACGCCTGCCCCGTGTACAAGACCAGGTACCATTCGATCTGGTTTTCTGGTTGTGCATCTGTCGTGGATGATATCAGAAAATGCTAACCCCTGGGTCATGAAATGCAACAGTGAGCGCCGCGGGACGCTGTCGACGACGGGCCACTCGACCAACTTCATCTGCTTCATCCGCCTGCCGACGAAGAAGCCCGAAGCCCACTGGGTCTCGCGCGGTGTCGCCATGCTCTCCCAACTGGACGACTGAGCTTCAGGGCTTCGTTTAGGAACTCGAGCAACTAACTGATCATCGGGCAAGGTGCTGAACGAGAGACAATGGGTGTGCTCACTCCTGGGTGCCTCGATGTTTGGTGGCTATCTGACGCATCAGAAGCATGGAAATAGAGGTGAACAATACGAAACTCAGCCAGACTTGCTGGCATCTTTCAGGAAGCGCATGTTGTCACGCTCGCTCTCTCTGGCTCCAAGTGCATGAGGCTTGAGCTGCTGCTGAGGCCGATTAGCTGGCTGGCTGGCTAGAGCGCCGTCGTGATTGCGCGGGAGAAAGAAGGGTGGAGATGGAGGCACGTCGGATTTGCGCACAGGAGAAGAGAGATGGATACCTTTTTTCGTACCTATGTGAGCCTCCTTCCCGGCAATCGCTGGACACTTTGGCCTTGCGCTGAGGTTGGGGCCGTCGTCGTCATCACTTTGTGCCAAAAGAGCTGTCCGCGTGCGACTCAACTAGCACCTCTTTACTTTTCATCGCCTTTCTGATTAGCTTGTGTACTGCCATTTGAGCAATATTTCGTCTTTATGTCACTACAAGTGATAACAGGAGAAGAGCTTGACTGTGAAAGGTCGACCACCTCGAAGTTGTCCGCGTCGGAAATGGAGCGCTCCGTGGCAATCGAGTCCTCGTTTGTTCTGCTGCAACGCCAAAGCGTGCTCCCCAATACCTTCGTGCACACATGGCGCTCCCCTGTCCACGCAGCTGCGCGTCTAGCTGTCATTCTCCTCAATAGCGCCTCTCGCGTCGCACACACCCAACCCACGCGCGCCTGATGCTGTGACCTCGTGCGCTGCTGGGCTTTTTTGCATGTTCGCCCGCCCAAACCCGCATATCTTGTGCGCTTATTACAAGCCCGCATGCAAACCCCAAGTCAGCGGCAGTTGAGTGGCGCGACGATCTCCCGCCAAAAAATAAAAAAAGGCGCGCGCGCGCGAGAATCGCATTTCCTCACTCAAGCATTATGAGGGCACAATCGCGGGGGGTGGGAGTGCATAGTCGGCCCGTTGCTCTGCGAATGGGTTTCCACATGGCCATGTGGGTCGGCGAGTGGGTCCCGCCAAGTGGTTTGTGCTCCTCCCTCCGTGTGTTGGCGCGCGCGCGCAGACCATCGTCTCCTCAATTCTGCATTAGAGCCCGCCTGCCTGCCCGCCTGCCTGCCTGCCTGCCTGCCTGTCTGTCTACCACGCGCGTCCATTAGCTGACGTCCGCGCGCCACGTACCGACTCACCCCAGCAGCGACCGCATCATCCAGATCGACGGCGCACTCGTTGGGACACGACGCCGTTCGATCATCACGCGAATTCAATATTGTTTTGGCGCGCTTCCGACACGTTCTATAAAGTACGACCCGCGCGCTTTTTTCGATACGCACGCCGATCATCAACTCCGGCATTGCATTGAGCCAAGCGCCAGCAAGAGCACCAAGAGCAGTAACAGGAACAAGACGGAGACCACGGCGCCTGCTACAGATCTCCCGCTTCATCACCAGCAGCACCAGCAGCACAGGCAGCACAGCACTACCGAGCGATTACGAGCATGAACATGGACTGGGACGAGCCGAGCCTCGACTGCGACGAGAGCTTCGAGGAGAGCTACGACGGCGGCATGGAGGTGTCGATCGAAGAGGAAGCGGTGCGTATGACGCGGTTGTGCGTAGTATTGCGCAGCCTGATACGCATGAAGCGGGGAAACTGACGCGTATTGCCCTGCTATTGTTGTGCTAAAACAGCGACTGGCGCTGGAAGACATGGACATCGACATGGTGTACCGCGCGATGCTGCGCCAGGAGCTCGCGCGGCCCGACTTCTCGCGCAAGTACGAGTACCTCAAGTACCGCCGCATCCTCGTGGACTGGATGTCCGAGGTCGGCGAGGAGATGCAGGTGCGCAAGGAGACCGTGCACACGGCCATCGCGTACCTCGAGCGCGTGCTCGCGATGGGCAAGCTCCCCGCGAAGGACCGCTTCCAGCTGCTCGCGCTCAGCTGCATCCTGATCGCGGCCAAGTACCTGGGACCCGAAGAAGAGGTGCCGCCGATCTCCGAGTTCTGGGAGTTCGGCAATCGCTGCTACAGCTACGAGGAGATCCACGAGATGGAGCTGCTCACGCTGTCCAAGTACGTCCAGATCTGTCTGCCTCGTGGATTAATTAATCCCTGCCTAGGAATAGCTGGCTGGGAATAGCTGTGACCAGGTTGACTCACATCTCATTGTTCTGTTCTCGTGCCCTTGCTTGTCAATCAACAGACTCCAGTGGTCGCTCACAGCGCTCACGCCGATCCACTTCACGCGCTACTACCTCTCGCAGTCCGTGCTCTTCTGCGACGACGAGATCCAGGGCACTGACATGGTCGAGGAGGCGCTCGAGTACTACCACAAGTACAACGAGTTCTTCGTGGACCTCTGCCTGCAGGAGTACCAGTTCCAGGCCTATCGCCCTTCGCTCGTGGCCGCGGCGATCCTCGCAGCCTCCAGGAAAGCGCTTGGCATGAGTCCGTTGTGGCGCGAAGAGCTCACGGTGCTCACGGGCTACGGGGAAGAGCAGGTCGAGCCGTGCTTCTGCGCGCTCTGGGCGCACTACGTGTCCACGTTCGGCGACAAGAGCGCGTCCGGCATGGAGTGTTCGCCCACAGGCGTCGCGGACTTTTAGAGTTAGGAGGAGGAGGAGGTGGTGGTGGAGAGAAGGAGATGATTAGGATGTTAGGTTATCGTATTTATGGCGCGCTTCTCATTGAGATTGAGAGAGAGCGAAAGCCTTCTTCGTGGAGCTGCTGATGGGGACGCAATAGTCTCAGTCAAGAACACAGCCCAAGTCGCGTGAACCAAGAGAGAGAGAGAGAGAGAAGAAGAAGAAGAAGACAAGAAGCCAACAAGAGCGTCCGAGCCAAGAGCGACGCTGGAGAGCAAGAGGATGCATAGGAATCGTAACATACAGCGCAATACTTTATTATTCAAGCGATTGGCGTTGAGCTCCGAGTCGGCATTGGAATCGGCTTCAACCACGTTGGCCTCGTCGTGGAAATGGGAAATTGGTTTATATTGAAAGCTGTGTGGAAATTAAAAATGGTGGTCTCTATGGACAAAGGCGCTCGAGAGCGAAGTGATCAAATGGCAAATGGCTGGCTAAGATGCTAGCTAGGGCCACGGCAGCGAGCGGTCCGAGTCACCGATCTCCCCTCCTTTCACGTGGCTCGCGGGCAGCTTCACGTCGTAGTAGCCCACGCCTGGGCTCTCGCTCTTGACGATGAACGAGTCACGCGTGGCCTTCGCACGGGACATCACCGCTCCCCGCGACGAGAGCGACGAAGATGTGGGCGCCTCGGCACTCGAGGACGCGTTCGCCGAGTACTTTTGCGGAATGTAGCTGTACCTGTTGTTGATATTCTTCACACATTGGCTGCGCGGTGAGCGCGGGTTGCTCTGGCGGCGCTCCGAGGTCGCCGAGCTGTGCGACGTCACCGACGCGTCCGAGCGCATGTTGTTGCTGTCGCTGCGGCGCATCGACGAGGTCGTTCGCAGCCCGCTGCGTGGCGCTGCGTTCGAGCGGCTCGAGTAGTTCGAGTACCCGGACACCGACGAGACGTTGGACGACTGGTAGAACGCCGCGGTCTTTGGTGGGACACCGGCCTTCGAGTCCATGGCTTCGAGCACCTCGGGGGTCAGGCGCAGCTTCAATGAGGAAGTGGAAGAAGGTCGGCGCTTCAGTTGACGTGCTGCTGGCGGCGCGATTGAGGGCTCGCCGGTCTCCAGCTCGTCCTGTTGATGTTGCTGTTGTTGGGCTTTCCCATTGGAGCTCTTGGAGCGCACCGAGGCGAGCTTCTCGTGGAAGAGCTCGATCTGGCGAGCGATCTGCTTGGCCTCCTCATGCTTCTTGAGCAGCGCGGTCTGCAAAGTCTTGATCTGGTCCACGAGCAGCTCCTCCGTGTCGTCCTCGTTCTGGTTTGAGCCCTCGTCACAGAGCTGCACGTCCCGAGGCTCGTGGTTCTCATCACCATCTTCTAATCCTTCTTCACCATTCACTGCTGCGCTGTTTGAGGACGACTGACGCACGCGACGTGGCACAGTCGCCCGACCTGGTCCATGCGGGCTGTCGTTGTTCTGGTTGTCCCCAGCGACGAGTTCACGCTCATTCGTGCTCTCCTGTGAACTGCGGCGGCTGCGTCCAGTCGACCGCTTGCCAGAGAGCTGCTGTCTAGCATCCGTCGCGTCCATCACGAGCTCCACTGTTCGCTTTCCCGACGACGACGCTGCAGCACTTGTCGAGCGCGCTCTCTCGCCCGTTGATGAGGACGGAGGCGGCGGGCTCACACTATCGTCCTCGGGTTTGGGAGAGGACACCGACCGACTCCGTGTTGGTGGGATCTGAGGCGCGGCCACTGAGCCGGCACCGGTGGTGGCGGGGCTCTTGGCCGCCGCCATGAGCAGCGAGGCTCGCAGCGAGGGCTTCTTGTAGCCCCGAAACTGGATCTCGAGCGGGATCTTGGCGTTCTTGATGAGGTCGTGCACCTGGCGCAGACCCAGGTTCTCCAGCAGCGTGTCGGCGATGCGCACGACCGTGACGCCGGTCTCCAGGCGCTCGTAGTGGGTTGCAGTCGAGTGCGGATAGATGTTGGCCACCACGATGTGCTCGTTATTCTGCTTGAGCGTGAAGCCCAGCGGCAGGCGGTGGAACATGATCATGAAGTCGAACGTCTCGCGCCGATCCTCCGAGCGAGACGACCCGCTGCTGCTCGCCACGCTCGGCGCAATACCAGCAGCAATCGCACTACCACCAGTGGGGCTTGCGAGCACAGGTTTTTCGGTCATGCCCAGCTCAATCTCGTCGTTGTCTGCGCACCGTTGGCCGATAGAATCAGAGAACTTGAGGAACTCCTTGCGCTCCGTGTGGTAGATCGCATTGAAGCCCGGGAGCTCGCACGAAGGGTACGCGAGGTGGTACTCGGCGACGGTCGTCGCGATCATCGCCTCGCACGGCCACTCGCGCTGCACGAGGCACTTGAACTTGAGGCCCAGCACGCCGATGATGAGGTGCACATCCCCCGTCGCTAGAGCTGCTTGAGAGCGCGTCGTCGTGCCGGTCTTCGTCATTACGACCTCGCGCTGCTGCTGTGGCTGCTGCTTGTTCATCCGCGGCTTTGGCTTGTTCGAGGACGCTGGTGCCCTGTTGTTAGTAGCATTACCAGCTGAACCTTTAGTGGCTGTCGCTCTAGTCGAGCCATTCGAGTTGGAGCGCGTGGGACGGACGCCCTTGGCGCTCGGGGGCGGTGACACGGCGCCTGCTGGTCCTGCTCCACCACCACCACCACCACGTGTCTTGCGCTCCAGCGCCTCTGCCGTCGCGAGGGCAGCTGCTTGCGCCAGACTCGTCATGCGAGCAGCGGTGGCGCTGCCGCCACCACCGATGGACGTGGGCGCCACGCCCGAACTGCGGCGCACGCGCTCGCCGCTGCCGATCGTGGTCGTCGCGACGCTGCTGCTGTTCCTGCGGACGCCTGTCGCCACTGCCGCTGCGCTCATGCCGGGCGTTGGTGTGCTGGTGCGGGCACAGAGGCTGTGTGGTTCTGTGTGTCGTTTTCGTCCGGAGTGCGTTGCTCGTGTGGGGCTCGTTATAAATACAAAATACAACTGAACCCTGTTGCATTCGAGCTCAAAAACACAGCACACTTGGGTGGCCGTGCGGGTCACCCAGCCACCCACCGATGGGTGGTGATTTGGTGGCCATGACCCCATTTCCCGACTCGCGAAGGGGTCGGAAAGAAAGAAGAACATGGAAACTCCAATTGCGATTCAATTGGATGGAGACGGCAACTGGATGTTACACTTCTCAAGCACCCAGTCACCACCCACCTCGTTGTAACATTCGTAGCCCTCCCCTCACGGTGTTTCCATACATTATATCAGCGGAAGGAATGGGAAACTATCCACATTGCTACAACCTTCGCAAGTAGCAACGGAGGCTGCAGCCTCTTTTCGAAAACCCAGTCACACCAAGAAAACTCATCGCGAGACTGGGTGGACCACCGAGATGGGTTTCCACGAAGCACGATCGTGCGTCATTGCGAGCACAGATCACCGCCATGTGCTCACACTCTCGACGAGAAGAGGTCGTCCAGCCTTCTCTTCTCCGACAAGCTCGTTCAGTAGCCGACTGCGCTCGTGCAGACTTGCTCTTCGACAACTCAGCCCGCTCGGCCGTTACTCAGCCCGCTCGGCCGTTACTCAGCTCACTCATGCTCGTTCCCAGACTTTCCAGCAAGGCAACCCCCGCAGGTGGCTTCTTTGCGCCACCTGGGTTCGCGCAGCAGCAACTCTTCTCGCCAGACTTCTCGCCACCGCCACAAGCAGTGTGGCCGGGTTTCCCCCTGTGGCGAACGCAATGGAGAAACAGTTGGGGCTCATTTGCGAGGGCTTCGATGGCGTCACTCGATCGAGAGAACAGGAGGCGCAGCTTTCGCCTCAATCGATACGTCACGCCATTGAGACACGCATGCTCTTGTGCTTTCTTCCGTGGCTGCAGTGCCCCTTGTGGGTGGCGCTGCGGCCTTCAGTGGCTCACGTGAAAGCCCAAGGCTTCACGAAGATGGTCAACGTTTCTCTTTGCTATCGATCAATCGTACAAACGACGCCTTTGACGAATGAATCCACGCTTGGCACTTGATAATGAAACGCTCTCTCTCTCTCTCTCACACACGCACACGCACGCACGCACTACTGCTGAGTAGCTCCTACAGCAGCCGTCGGAAGGAGAGCACGTCGTAGCACGTGTCGCACACGCGCGTGGGCTTGGTCACCTGGAACTTGGGGATCGGGATCTTGTGGCTCGAGCAGTTGTAGCACACGATGCGGCCGCAGTGGCGGCAGTGGTGCTTGCGCATGGCCACGCGGAACGCGGCGTGGCACGACGCGCACTCGCGCGACTGGTCGTCGGCCACCCAGTCGGGCGGGTGCGCCAGGTTGCGCAGCACGGGCACGAGCATCAAGCCCTGGCTCGTCGTCTCGGCGAGGTCGACGACGCTCCGCCCGGCTGCATCCTGGAGGTGCACGTGCGCGCCGGCGATCACCAGCGCGATCGCGACGCCCTCGCTCGCTCGTCCCACCGCGAGGTGCAGCGCCGTGCTGCCATCGAGACTCTGCACATGGATGTTCACGCCGTGCTCAATCTGTTGCCAAGTCATGACAAGCAAGAGATTTGTGAGACAACATGAGTACACGCAAAGAAGGAAATTAGAGCTGCCCACTTACAAATACGTCGATGACCGAGTCGGGGCCGCTCTGATGGGAGCAGAAGAGATGCAGCGGCGTGTAGCCGAACCAGTTGGCGTGGTTCGGGTCGGCGCCGTTCTCCAGAAGCAGCTGGATCATCTTCTGGCAGCGCTCGGACGGCGACATCGCGGCGAGATGCAGCGCAGTGTTGCCCTTGAGGTCCTCCTGGTTCACCACAAAGTGCGAAGCGTTCGAGTCCGAGTCGTTGTCGTCTGTGCCGCTCTGCGTGTCGTCGTCACCGTTCTCGCCGCCACCACTTGGCGATGGCGACAGCTTCTCGGATTTCTTTCGAAACGACTGCGCTCGCTCAAAGGATTCGTTCTCGCGCAGCAGGATGAGTGCCACGGACGTGTGTCCGTTGGCCGCCGCGACGTGGAACGCAGTCTGCCCCTGGTCGTCCACGATGTCCTGCTGGCAGCCGCTTCGGATGAGTAGGTCCACGATGCCGACGTTGCCCTTGGCCGCCGCGACGTGCAGCGGCGTCTGTCCGCGGCGGTTCGGGATGTTCGGGTTCGTCTTAAACGAGTTGCTCAGCAGCATCTCGACAGTCTCCATGTTCTCCGCCGAGTGCAGCGCCGTGTTGCCCTCTTCGTCCTGCAAATTGGAGACCGCGTTACTGTGCAGCAGCAGCTCGACGACCTTGGAATGGCCCTTGCGACTCGCGATGTGCAGCGGCGTCTGGCCGCGACCAAACTCGGCTACGATCTCCTTGTCGCCGTCTTCCAGCTGCGAGATCATGTTCACCTGCGCGTTGCTCTGCTCGATGAGGATCTGACAGTGTTGTACGTTCCCACTGCCGCATGCCAGGAAGAAGAGCGGGATCTTGTCGGTCAGCAAGAAATACGGCGCGTCGTCATCCACAAGCAGCCTTCGGATGATCGCGTCGTTGCCCGTTTTCAGAGCCGCGACGAGCGGCAGGTCGCTCTCGTCGTTGAAGAACTTGTCGAGCGGCTCGCCGAGCTTGAGCAGTTCGTTCACGACGCGGCCCAGCTGGTAACGGATTGAGACCACGAGCGGCGTATCTGACCGCTGCTTCAAGATCGCACACAGTCGCTCGGTCGTGCACCGGCGCCCGACTTCCGTGTGCACGAGCGCTTCAAACTGGCGGTCGGGGACGCTCTTGAGCTTGCTCATGCACAGCTGCTGAAGCTGCACAATGGACGCCGAGCATTTTGCAAAGCCGAGATCATCTCCGTCCTCTTCAGTTTCATGAGGCTGGTCGTGCGGGAGCGATCCGTTCTCCGTGGCTCTGCTTCTAGGGGACGCGGGCGTCTTCAACTCTACTGCCTTCTTGCTCACGCGTCGCGTGGCTGCAGCTGGGTGCTTGGCAGCCAAGACACTGTCAGTGAACACGAGCACGTCCAGGATCTTGCGCAGCAGCTCGGGTTTCCACTCCGCATTCTCGTCGTTACTGGTGGCTTCGGCATCCGCATCGAGGAATTGCACGATCTGCTGCACGCACATCTCCAGTAAAGAGGGCACTAAGTACACAAACGAAGCGCGCAAGAGCTCTTTCCAGAACTCTTCTCGGTGCTTCTCGTCGCGGCTCGCAGCACCATTCTCATTCGTGGTGCTTGTGCTTGATGTGGTGATGTGATCTGTGACCTCGTTCGTGTACAGGAACCGCACGAGCGCTGCGAACACGCGGTAGGGCGTGTCCTGGATGTGGATCTTGAGCGGGAAGCGCACTTGACTGGGCACCTGCGAGCTCTTTGTGCGCACCAGCGCCGACTGGAACGTGCCGCTGCGCAGCGCCAGGATGAGTCGATGCGCCGGCAGCAAGTGGTGCTCTGGCGCGACGTCGCCCGCCTGCATGCTGCCATTCGCGTCGTCTTTACAGGTTGACGCGGCGCTGTCATGCGCTGTTGTCGTTGTCACACGCTTCTCCGAGGCGAAGACGAAGAGCACGTCGCTCAGGTGGTTGTTCGCGAAGAGTCTCTTGATCCGCTGCAGGTCGTCCAGCAGCGAGTCGTCTCCGTTCAGCGGACGCACGATAGCAGTTGTGCTGCTCGTGTGCCTCTTGTGCTTTGGCGTTGCAGCTGCTGTGGGGACGTCGCTCGTGTGTGGCGCCAGCCCCGCCGCATCGGCGTCGACGCTTCTCTCCGTGATGACGGCGTCCGCCGCGGCTTCATTCGCCATTTCCATTTGGCGGAGAACACTCAAATTGAAGGAAGCGAAAAACCGAGCCGAGCTGAAAGAAGCCGTGTCGTTTACGACAGATCTGAATCGCTTATCTGGATGACTCTATGTCGCTCGTAAGTAGTATGTCAAAGTATCTCAGCCACTGGGTATGATATCTCGTAAGCCAGCGCGTTTTGTCTTTGCGCGCCATTTTCAATCAGAAATTCAAGGACCAAAGCAACCAGGCAGTGATGGCGACGCGCATGCCGCTGGACGCCGACGCGCAGACGCAGCTGCTGGCGATCGCAACCGCGAAGGGACGTGGGGCACAGCTCTACGCGCGCTTCACGCCGCTCGTCGCCGACCTTCTCGCTCGCAGTAGCAGCAGCAAGGCCACTACCACAGCAGAAAACAACACCACACTGGCGCTGTTGCAGTCCGCATTTGGAGCACGACTCGAGAGCCGCGTGAAGGCGGGACTGTGTACTCTTGCTTCGCAGACCAAGAAGAGGGAGCCAGCGGCTACGCTTGCAGCGGACGTGCAGAGACAGTACGCGGCGTTTGCAGCCAAGCTGGCGCAGAGCGTGATCAAGGCGTACGCTGCGGTTGCAGTGGCGCAGGGTGCCACAGACGCCGACAAGAAGACCAGTGAGTGTCGTGACGCGCAATGGAAAGCCGTGTGTGTACTAGTGACTAACTTGTATGCGTGTGCAGATCAAGACCTGTTCGTGGCAATGGAGACGGCCACGAGCGCGCTTTTCGTCGTGCTCAAGTTCGAAGGCGCGCTCAAGCTCGGCGACCTCGTGCTCGACAACATGCTCTACCAGGTCGCGAAAAAATACGCCGAGCTGCCGCAGGTGAGATGACGTTGTCGTTTGTGTGTGGGTATACGCTGTGCATCGGTGTCGAGGTTGTCTGTAATGACACTGACAGAGACTCGCCTTCGCACAGGGACGATCGTCAGCGTTCTACACGCTCGCGTGCCTCCACACGAGACTATGGCAAGCGCATAGCAAGCTCTGCGACAGTCTTCGCTATTCTTCTACTGCACATCCCGAGTGCGCGACACACCTGCACGTGGCCGAGAGCAAAATTGCGCCTACGAGCTTCCACCACGTCGCCGATTTTCCGCCGCCTCAGTCATTCCACACAGTGCAGTTCACGAGGCTGCTTATCGGTGTTCTGAACACGTGCGTCACCGTGCTCGCGCAAGCCAAGCAGCATCAGGTACAGCAGCGACCCGTAGTGTCAGACCCACCGTTCTTGACAACTAACTAACACTTATGTTTGTGAATTGCTAGATGATCGCCGCCATCGCCGCGAGTTCGCTGCGGCAGTGGATCGATCACTTGGGGAAGATCCCAGGTGCAGACGCGAAGCTGGCGACGTCATTCAACGATCGTGTTTTCCGGGTGCTGTGGAAATCTGCGTCGGCCATTGAAGCAGCTGGGAAGACGCCAGAGAAGTCGCTTCGGGTTCGATCTCTGGCACTGGCGTTCATGATGAAGTGTCCGACCTACACGTCGCTGTACCTGATCCAGCAGGTACGCTTTTCACAGCTCCATTGTCGTCGAGACTCGCTGTAGCTAACGTGGGATGACGGCTTTTGTCGATGAAAATATAGGTCTACCGGGTTGGAGTCCAGTACGAGAGGCATTCAAAGAGGACGCCGACCGATTACCAACATATCCACACCTTCTACGCAGGCTCTATCGATTTGCTGAAGCAGCACAGCTCCTCAACGTCACACTTATTTAAGGTTAGTCTCGTTGCCTCCTTCCGGTATTGCTACTCCTGCGCGTCTATCTGACCCAAACGTTGCTTGTATTTCTTAGTCAGAGCTGCTGGAGTGGGATTTTCTGCTCCTGCTCGAGCACGCAGCGTCCGTCTGCGAGAGTGCTGGCCAGAACCTTGATGGCGTGCTGATCTTGGACTCTGCGATCCGATATCTGAGTCTGTTTTCGGCAAGAGGAGGTGGCGTGCGCGTGCTGTTCCTTTACGCGATGGCTACCCTACTTCTGAGTCTCTCAGCAGTGGAGAAAGGAGCAAAAGCGATCGGAGAGAAGACCGAGCATAAAGACTTGAAACGCATTGACGACTCGTTGATAAAGCATGCTGACGAGGCCGTGCGCAGTGCGTTAGAAAGCGTTGGGACCGAGTCGATGGTCATGCGCTGTGAGCAAGCAGCGATTCAGTATCTGAAGGAGATTTGTGAAGCGGATGCAAAAGACTCCGTGGCTCATTGCTCACACAAGAGCTTTCTACCGTTTGTGGTTCGCTCCGCCAAGAAGTCGGTGACCAAGATTTACAACCACATCATCACAAGCAAGCGGATCTCTGGACCAGAGCTTCGAGATCTCATCGTGCCAAGGTACAGTGAATGGCTTGCTCTCAAGTTGTGCTGTGGTATAAATCAATGAGTACTCACCAACGAACGTCGTGCAGCTTCGACAAGATTGCAGAAGGTATCAAAATCATCAGGACACATCAAGATGTTCAAGAAACTGATTCGACAAACCTCGAGGCGCTGATCCTGACCGAGTCGAGAGTTCGTCGAATGATCGTGACTCTGTCGGTGCACAGTATCCGTGAATCCGTCGAGGCTGCAATTTCCAGCCAGCTGCCACTGATCACAAAGCACGTCTCGCTTGTGCAGAGGCTTCTCGATGATGCCATGGCGGATGACTCTGGTGCTGGAATACTTCATGGACTTCTTGCAGACATCAACATCATCGCAAGAGAGTGCTACAGTTGTGCAGCTCACTTCTACAAGAAGCAAGACTTTGGCACCACGATCTCAGCGCTGACATCCGCGTTTGAGCTCGCTGAGAGCTACATGGAGTACGTGATGTGTAACCCGAAAGCAACTGCTGCTGAGATCCAGAAGGCGCACGTAGAGCTCAAAGTTGATTCGATCGCGTCGCTGATGGCGTTCTGCTACCACGAGAAAGGAGATCTCCTGAAGTCAAGAGTCTGCGTTGAGCACTCGATACTGTACTGCAGCGATGTGCACGACCAGATTCCGCTCAAGCCCATCGAGAAGTACGTGTCAGCGATGCTGGAAGAATTTCAGGACGGTTCAATAGCAAACAAGGTGAAGGCTCAAGCAATACTGGAAGGCTTCAAGACATTCATGGAGAGCATCATCCACGCGTTCTCAGCTCGGCAAGTACCGGAGAGTCAAGTGACGAGTCTCATTCACGGTTTCCGACGCTTCTTCGACCTGACTTCAGCAAGGCTCACTGAGAAGATGCGCACGTACAGCAGCAGCTCGGAAAGTGAACCAGATCGAGGCACACTGCCAGATATGGTTGAAGGAGTGAAGATGTGCGTGAGAAGCGAGCGCTACTTGTCGACTTTGCTACTGAACCCTGGCGAAAGATCGACGGATGAGAGCGAGCAGTCGTCAATGATGAAGATTTCTGAAGCGCTATCGGCGAGAAAACTGTGCTACGCAGCGTACTACGAGTCACGAGACAGTCGAACGGCAAACAGCGACTTGTCGCTGGCATATCAAATGCTTAGCGATTCGATTTCGTCATTATTGAGAAGCAGCACAACGAGCATAGTTGACTTGGGCGGAGCGTACGGCTGGCGAGGTGTCATCACGATGGAGATCATCCTCATGACGAGTTACTCGACTAGGATCGCGACTGCACCAAGCGAGAACGAGATGAAACGGGCTGAGATCAACGAAGAGGCTGCAATCAAAGACGTCGAAGAGTGCGTGCGCCTCTGGAAAAGTAGAGAGATAACCGACACGGGCTCGTTGTTCGACAGTCACAGCGTCATTTTCTGCTTAGAAGCTGTATGCAACTCGCTGTCGCTGATTTCCTGTCCGTTCCTGGAAAGATCGGCGAGGAAGCTGCTCGAGAAGGTCCAGTCCAGCACAAGTGCAGCCGCTGACTTGCCGATGTCATGGCCGCCACCATCGCTGGAGCTTTTGAGCTGCTGCCTTGAAGAACCAGTGGAGGACGAGAGATCGAGCTTCAAGAGCGGTGCCGCGTTGCTGCGCGACTTGCCGCAATTTCATGAGGTCGACGCCCAGATCTCCTTTGGTGTCAAACACCAGTCGATCGACGATCACCAGACCAGTGTACGCCATCTCCGGAATGTCGTCGAAATGCTCGGTGCGATCAAGACCAAGGGTGTGAGTGGTGGCGTATCGAAATCGACAGTGCTGAAGGCGATGGGCATGCGTGAGCTCCTTGTTCATCTGGTTTTGTCAGACATCCACTTTTCCGAAGGACGAGGGCAACTCGCGATCAGCGAAGCGAAGACGGCGCTCTCTATCTGCTGGAAGTTGTCAAAGAAGTTCGCGTCCTCCTCCTCCTCATTAGACGAAGACTCCCACTTCGGGATTCCCGAGAAAATCAAAAACCCCGATGGGAGTGGAAAATCTCACGGATCGAAGAACTCATCTCTGATCTACTTTAGGGCGCTCGAGTTCTCGTCATGGGATATCCTTCACGCGACAAAGCTCGTGCTCTGTCGGATTGGCTCGCTGTACAGTCTCACCGATCAACCTCACCGGTAAGCCACTGCACCTTGCTGTTCAGCCAACGTTGAAGTCAAACTAACAGTATGAGTCTTGCCTGTCTCCTGCTCTAGGTCTCACGTCTACTACACGGAAGCGATGCAGCTTGTCGGTGGCCTGAATCTGCGATTCTTCCAGCGCAGTCCGTTCTACGAGTACGCTCGTCTGCAGCTCGACTCCTGCCGCCCAGATCAAGCGAAAGCAGCATTACAGGTCATCTCCTCAGATCATGACCAGTGGATGCATAGCAGTGGCAAGGCAGCAACGGATTCCAGTGACGACCACTCTTGCTTCGAGTCGGATTCAGCGTTCATCGAGCAGTACTGCAACGAAATTGTTCAACAAGGCGACTTGCGACTCGCCGAAGGAAAGGCAAATGCAGCATTAGAGGCGTATGTGAGTGCACTCAAGACGCTCGAGTCGCATTTTCGCCGGCGGCTTCAATCGACTGGCCTAAGGACCACGAGATCGCGATGCTATCGCAAGATCCTTCACCTGAAAGCGACACACACAGATCTGAGTGATCCAACTGCAGCGGAGAAACTACTGGCGATCATGAAGAAGCATGAAAAGGCATCCGAGCACTGCGAGAATTTGGTCGAGCGAGTCAAATGCATCCACGAGCTTGGTCGTGTCAACATTCTGCTGCTTCAGTCTCCGGCGGCTCAACCATTTGCGAGCATCGAGCAAACGGTCTCACTTCTTGAAGAGGCGTACGCACTGGGGAATCATCTGGGGCTGTCTGACTTGAACAAGCAGCTACGCACCAGCCTCGGGATCTCTTACTTGTTGCAGTTGTGGGAGGAGGAGTGTATCAGCAAAGGAGAAGCGGCTTCTGGAGATGACGCGAGACATTTTCTCTCTTGGGCAAGTGCGACACTGCTGTCCAACTCGAGCATCATCGAGCGTCCTGAAGACTGTTCACGGACAGCTGATGTCCCAGACCTGGAGCTGGACAAATGCCTGGAGCAGCTGTCAGCAAGACTGAGCTTGAAGACTCGAGCCAGCCCGCGCGTGGAGCTCGGAGAGATGGCCGCGTCAACCAAGCAGCAAGTGCGGCGCCTGCCTTCGTCGTGGCTGATCGTGACTGTTGCTGTCAGCGTGACGTCAGAGCTCGTGATTTCGCGCATCATGGTAAGCTGCCTCAACGAGTGTTTGGTGCGTCTAGCCGAAGGAGCTCATGACGCTAACCTAATGTGTGATTGTCCTGTAGAACGACGGCAAACCTCCTGTGACCTTCTGCCTGCCAGGGGTTCGCTGGAAGAGCACAATGGAGACCATCGAGGCTCTCATTCGAGCATCCAGGTATGACATGCTGCCAGCTCATACTGCATCAGAAGATGTTTGTGATGAACTAATGTCCTTTTTGTAGGGAGTCACTATCTGGGAACTCGGCAGATGCGACTGGTTCGTGGTCGACCGAGAAGAAGAAGCAGTGGTGGAACAGCCGGAAGGAGATCGACGAGAAGCTCGGAGCCGCAATTAAACGCTTCCAGGTACGTCGAATGTCTTCATCTCTTGCCACGGATGACAAATTCTTATTGGACTAATGCAACCGCATGCTCACAGGCGAAGCTGGGTTTCTGGAAGTGCTTGCTCGTTCACAACGATGTAGTCCCTAGTGGATGTGTGGAGCGTTGCTGGCTCGTCTTCTTGAACGCTGGTGGTGGGCTGAGAAGAAACACGACAAAGTTAGAAGTGCTGCTTTATGCAATGGTGAGCGCACAGAAGCATCTGTCAGACAGCGAGTTCAGTGATGGACTGCGACATATTGCGACCGAACTGAGCTTGACGCTAGACGAGACCGATTCAGCTCGCATTCTTCAGCTCGTGCGAGATGAATCGACGACGAAGTCACCCTCCAGTCAAGAGAGAAGTGTTAGCGAAGCACCCACAGCCAGTGTCCTCCTCACGTTGACGAAAGAAGATATCAACAAGATGAGAGTGGGCGAGCTGAAGGAGCACTTGGCAGGAGCAGGACTGAACGCAGATGGGCTCAAGAAAACGCTCGTGGAGAGGTTGGTGACAGCCCGCGACGCCGTACTGGCTCAACGAATATCGACTCCGTCTTCGAATTCTGATATCCAGCCCCAACGGGAGAGCGCGACGATTCTCGTTCTCGACCACCGCTTGCAGGAGCTGCCATGGGAAGGACTAGACATCATGGAAAGCTGTGACAGCGTCACTCGAATGCCATCGCTCGAGTTGATTTTGAAGACTTTCGGCGAAGCTCGCTCACGAAGTCAATCACAAGCGAGCAACCCACCTTCGTCGCTGTACCCAGACATTCGTCGAGAGCGCATTAGTTTCCTGCTGAATGCTGCTGGCGATCTCAAGTCAACGGAGAACCAACTTGGACCGATCCTGGACAGTGGGAAGTCGAGGTTTAGCTGGCGAGGCATCGTGGGACGAGTGCCTGAAGAGGAGGAGATGAGGTGCGTACCAGTTTCGCACTGTGCTTTGCGCAATTTTGTCGGATGTGCTCGAAAGTGGTTGGGCTGACGTTTTTGACTATGTGATGATCGCTCTAGGAACTATTTATTGGAGTCGGATCTGTTTATTTATTGCGGCCACGGATCCGGCGAGAAGTACATCCACCGCGACAAGATCCTCGAGCTGAAGCGAGGCTGCAGTGCAGCGCTGCTCTTTGGTTGCAGCAGCGGCCGTCTGGAGTGCGAGGGCATCTTTGGTCCCGACGGCGCTGTCCTCTCGTACCTGCGCGCTGGGAGCCCCGCAGTGCTCGCGATGTTATGGGACGTCACAGACAGAGACATCGACCAGCTGAGCGTCCAAGTGATTCAGAGGTGGCTGCTGAGCGACAACGAAGAAGACATTGGCGGTGGCAGCGGTCGAGTCCCGCTGGCCCGCGTGCTGCAGGAGGCGCGACAGGTCTGCAAACTCAAGTATCTGAACGGCCATGCGGTCGTGTGCTACGGCTTGCCGCTGTATGTCGCGGAGTGATTGTGAATAGACTCGAGATAGGTTTCACCGTTTGAGCCGCGGTCCTCCGCAGGATGGTATGCTCGCCATTGGTCACGGAGGCCATGTTGCGAGGAGAGCAAATGTGAAAGTGAGAGAGCGAGAAGTCCGGGCGGAGTGCTTCGTACGAATCACAATGTCGGGTCACTCACACAGATCACTGTAGTCGGCAAGCAGGTCACTCACTGAATATTGTGGCGAAAGAGACCTCCTGATTGGGATTTGAGCTTGGCGTTCTCTGCCACTTTAGCAGCATGGCAATCTATCGATGATCCCGACGGAGGCCGTGACGCTCTCGGTCGCGATGAGCGTGCTGAAGGTGGCGTCTTCTTGCGCACGGCCGTGCACTCCTCGGCGTCGTCGTCGTCGCTGCCGGTCCCCACGTCGCCGTCGTCATGGTGCTCCTGATGGAGGTGCTCGTTGGCACATGCGCATGCTCTGACTTGATTGAACAATGAAGAATAAAGCAATATCCGACTCTTGTCGGCACTTGGATTTTCCATTTGAGTGGATTGTTTTGAAACGGATAGGGCTGGGTAAGTGATATGATTGGCTGCTGAAGCGTCTCGGATCCAGAAAAAGTGCCAAGTGTTACACCGTAACCACCCAAATTCGTAACGGCCAATCACCAAACTTCAGAATGCTGCCATCAAACACAAGGCAGGAGCTCCGATCAGAAAGAAGCAGCAGCTGAAGAGCTCTTCAGGATCTCTCCTCGTCTTCTTCCTCTTGCGCCAGACGTACGAGCATGGTGCAGACGCGCTCGCTGCCACTGCAGGCCGCCGTTGCGGGTGCGCGCGACGTGCTCGAGCAGCTCCGAGCGGCCGCGCCATCGTCGTCTATGGCTGCGTCGGCGCGACAGAGCATCGAGGCGCTTGCACAGTCGGCGTTCGGACGCTGCGTGCTGGGACTTGGTGCGCGATGGCTGATTGGGCATGGGTTGATGTCCGTCGTGCTAACGCTGGTGACTATGTGCGTGTGGTAATAGCGGGCTTCCTGGAGTATGTCGACGAGAAGATGCGAGCGTTCGTGAAGGCGACCGAGCCATCGGACGAGTGCGTGACCGAGATGAGCGAGGTGCGTTGGTTGGCTTGCCTACCAAACGCGCCATGCGTGTCGAGCTGTGCGACTTTTACTGGGGGGGATTCTGACGAACTGACGATAATTGTGTGAATCACAGCTGCTGCTTTTGTTTGCTGCTGCACTGGACGACGAAGACAATGCGACGTTTATTGGTGCGTTCATATTCCTCTCCTGCGCCACTGGTCTTGCAGCCAGCCCGAACTCACTTCTCGTCTGCTCTTGCTCTATCTTGCTGTTACAGCTCGAATCGGCTCGCACCCATTGCTTGTGCGCCTCATGGAGCACGACAACGAGTTGATCCAGGAGGTGCGCCTGGCTAATCGCCCTGACGTCCCTCAAGCGTCGTGCGTCTAACTCGCGCTGTGTGTGTCCTCTACAGGCTGCCGCGACCGTCGTCTCGAGCTGCACATCCACCACGACTGGCATCAGCTTCCCTCACCGAGCTCGCCAGCTGGGTACCGTGGAGCGCCTTGCGCCAATGGCAGTGCCGCTCCCACTCGACGAGCGCGACGGCGACAAGGAGAACGTCATGTCAGTGCTCATTCGCCAAGTACAAACGCGTATGACGGGCCAGCCCAAGACCGGCTATCTCCTCTGGGGAGCGGCATACGTGCTCGCTCGCTGGGTGCATGTGCACCGCGAGCTCTTTTACAACAAGAGCGTGCTCGAGGTCGGCAGCGGCCTCGGTCTCGGAGGCATCACTGCCGCTCGATACGCGCAGCGCACGATCTTGACCGACTACCAGGACGACACGTGTCGAGCGCTCGAGTACAACGTACAGCTCAACGCGGGCTTCATCCACGAGTTTGGGGCGATTGACGCCAAGCCGCAGGTCGTAGTCGAGCACCTGGACTGGGACAACATGGATACGATCCAACCCAAGCACAAGATGGACGTGATCATCGCATGCGACATCATCTGCGAGCCGAGCACGGCCGAGGGTTTCCTGCGCGTCGTGCGCAACCGCCTCACGCCCTCAGGTGTCGCGTACCTCATGAACGCCGACAGTCACAGTCGCTTTGGCGTCGTGCATCTTCACGAGCTGCTCGCAAAGGCCACGGACCTCACGTCCACCATCACCCCCGTGCACGAGCTCTCCGAGGGGAAGCTGCTGCTCGAGACCGTGGCCGACGCGCAGGAGCTCGCGTACGAGTACTACGAGATCCGCTTGGCCTAGACGCATACCGTATAGAGTTTATATTTCAGCCAAGTGAATCCATTACAGAATGGGTACACCTTGAGTGGCTGGAAACATGGATACACTTTTTTGAGTGGCTGTCAAGATGGCGACATTCTAAAGCCGTGAGAAATGGTAGTTGTCAGAGAGAATGCGTCGACTAGAGAAAGATGTTGTACACCGCCGGCTCGGTGCAGCGGAAGTCGTCGGGGAAGCTTTCGGCGTTCGGGTTGAAGTTGCCCACGCCGCTGTTGGAGCAGGAGCAGCGGCCGGCGCCGCAGCGGTTCGACTTGGCGCGCTGCAGCCTCGCCTCGAGCGTCTGGTAGGTCTGCGACGCGAGCGGACAGGCGTAGGGCGCCTTGGCGACCTTCTTGCGCCACTTGAAGCTCACGCCGCACGTCTTCTGCTGCTCCTTAGTGAGCGCGCACGAGTCGCACGTGTGGCAGACGCGGTCCACGCCATTCTGGCATGGTGATACCTCGTACTCGTCGCGCGTGCACTTGGTGCAGCTCGCGCACACGCGGTCGGTTGTGGGCGAGCACTGTACGGCCGCGAACTGGCTG
>JAASFQ010000519.1:0-20486 GCA_023333845.1 Globisporangium polare | reverse complement strand
GTGGTGCTATAGCTGGCCACTAGGCTTTTGATGATTGAAAGCGAAGTTGCTGCCCACCTTCTGGAGTATGACCAGCGCCTCCGAGTGTCGAGGGCGTGAGTTTGCTCAGCTGCTGAATCTGCTCGTCCTGCTCCTCGTCGTGCGCGTTCTGGTAGCCCGTGATGAGGTCGCTGAGCGCGAGGATGTCGCCCGCGCCTTCCATTCTCTATGGTCGTGCAGTTGTGTCGCTCACAGCGAATGAGTTTCTTGCCGCTCTCAAGATCCAAGAGTCGCGTCCTTTCGCGTCCCTTCAAGATCTGCATCGTACAGTCTCACTTCGAATAAGTCTGCAGCCACAGTGCATGCAAGATGACTGCTTGTATCCTCGCTTGCCAACCGATGCTTGTTGCATAGAGTGCGGGTTGAGAGATCTGCAGTTATCGCTCTGTTTGAACGCCAAGCGCGTGTCCAACACTTCTTCTTTGTGGACAAAGCATTACCGTTGCGAGATCACTGTGGAGGTTCGTGAGTTTTTGCGAGTGGAAGAGCCTCCCACAGTCACGTTGAAGTATCTGCTAGCAGCTTCAGGGTTGCATTGCGCACGTGCGGGTATCGGAAGGCGTCTAGTACCCCTCACTTGATCGACCGCTTCGAACTGTTAGAGGCATTCCGAGCCCGCGGCGTTTTGCAGTTAATACGACGACGGCGCTGCAGCGAGATTGGCCCAGTCGCCATCATTCAAGGAGGGGCTTTCGCGATCGCGAATCGCTGGTTGAAACATCGCTTCAAGTACGCAGCGTATCAGCCCATTCAGGTTAGCTCAAAACCGCTCTCAATTGAACATTCCGTCGAGCGTAAACTTAAACAGGTAGCACTCAGTCAAAGCATTCGGATGTTGTGTCGTGACATTCACGCTTCCACACATCGCATCTGTGACGCGTGTGGGATCCCAGCTGCACACCACCGGCACTCACGCGAGAGGTCTTTGGTGCATGCCCGAGCACGCCCCATCGCGGTTGCAAGAGCGTCCGTACACTCGGCAGCACCCGCATTCTCCGGTAAACCCCATGTTGTGTATGGACTGTAGCTCTATTGGTTTCCACTCGAAAAAGAACCTCCTTGAAGCTGAACACCCACCTCGTAGCCCTCTTGTGATCTGAGCCGATCACTTTCGCATCTCAGACACCATCCACGGCTTCTCCGCAGCGACAGCGAGGGTGACTATGTCCAGTCAAACTGCCCCATCCCTGGGGCGCTTGCAGCGCTTGGAGAGTGAGTGCCATGCACACCCACTCGAACCAAAGGACCCCACAACATTTGACACGCATGCGAGACGAGCATCTGGCTCGACGGCGGTGCAATCGCGATCTCTCGCGCGCTCTCGACCGATCGTTCGCCTTCCTTGGAAGGCTCCTTTATCCTTTGCGACTGCACAGTTTGTTTGAATTTCGTCCATTCCTTCATTTTCCGAGACCTGCAAGAAGAGAAGCGCGCGCTCGGGAACTATAAGCTGACGATGGTGAACCCCGCTCGCTCTCGTATCGCCCTGGTAGCGCTCGCGCTCTTCGGAGCCGCTGGCTCCTCGACGACTGAGGCCGTGACAGTCACGATCTCCAACATGTGCTCGACGACCGTCTCGCTCTACGACAACAGCGCGACGGTCGCGCTCGCGCCGGGCGCGTCCACGAGCCGTACGCTGTCCACTGGATACCAGGGCATGTTCCGTGACGGCTCGGGCGAACAAGCAACCTGTGCGGTATCCGTTTAGCTCCACAGTCCCAATCACCTTTGAGAGCCCCTTGCTAACCCAAGTGTGTGTCTCTCTCTTTGACTCCACAGTGGCCGAGTTCTCCGTCGACTCCGGCACCGGGAAGCCCTGGTACGACATCAGTATCATCCCTCCGGGGCCAACGAACTGCGAGAGCCTGGCGGCCTGCAAGACGCTCACGGGCAAAGCGGGCTTCAACACCGCCATGTCCATCACGCCGCAGAGCAACGTGGGCACGGGCACGTGCCAGTCGGTCACGTGCATGGCCGACGGCTGCGCCGACGCGTACCAGTACCCAGCGGACGACACCAAGACCCACACGTGCCCATCGGGGACGGACTTTGCGCTCACCTTCTGCCCTGGAGGCACCGGCGGTGCCACGCCCGCTCCGACCCCAGCTCCGACCCCGGCGCCAACCCCATCCCCTACGCCATCCCCTACGCCAGCCCCTACTCCAGCCCCGACCCCAGCCCCGACGCCGACGCCAACACCGAGTGCTTCACCGACGGTAGTGAAGAGCTCGGACGCCTCGGCGTCGAAGGCCGCGAGCGGCGACCTCGTGAGCTCCGAGTACGAGACCGCGAGCTCCGCGTTCTCGCACAGCAGTAGCAGCAGTACCGGTACCAGCAGCTCGGCTTCGAGCAAGAACACTGAAACGTCAACGGCAGCAACAGTGGAGCCGTCCGCAGGCTCCGGCACTACCGCAAGCTCCGGCACTGCCACCGGAGCCAGCTCCAGCACGATCCCAACGACCTCGACTAGTTCGACCGACGGCAGCAGCGTGGAAGTGACGACCAAGTCGTCATCATCGAGCGGCTCGACGATCGGCATCTTGATGGCGTCGATCTTCGTGGTCGTGGGCTTCGCGGCCGGCGGCATGATCTACACGGTGCGCAAGAAGAAGGCGCAACTGGACCAGGAGGCCAAGAGCCCCATGCATGACGCCGGCGGCACCACGTCGCGCCAGCTCTCAATCTTCTTGCACACGCCCTAGCGAGCTCCGGAGCCTAAGCTCAAGCAGTCAGTTGTATGTGTAGCGTGATATTGGATGGAGCGACATGCATGCGCAAGACGTAGAATCGCGACGCCACACGGCGATCGGCCGAGGGAGTTCGCCCGTCGTTAGCAGACCAAACTCACGCGTGCTGGTCTTTGTGGTGTGGAGGAGCACCATATTCTCCAAGGTTTCCCAACCAGAGTAATCAATAGAAAACGAAACAGCTCCATTTGAAAGCGTTAGCCACCGGTCGTTATGAGCTGAAGGGGCACTTTGTTCAACAGCTCAGCTCTGTTGTGAAAATGCCGCCAACTTTGAGCGACGACGAGCCCTATGCCGAGGCACAAGCGCCGGTGCCGTTGACGAGGACGCTCGTGGAGCCGCGACTGAGCGTGCTCGGGCGAAATCCGTTCACGCAGGCGCATGTGTGCACGACGGCGACGCTCGTGGGTCTCCGGCTCCAAGATCTGAACGCTCTCAGTGAGTTCCCATACCTGCAGGTACGCGTAGGCCATTGCAATCCTGTTTGTCAACTCTCCTGGTACTGAGCTAAGCGTCATGAATGAATGTTGTAAACTAGCACGTGGACTGCAGCGGCAATGCCATCAGCTCGCTGGCTCCGCTGCAGCACCTGCCGCTGCTGCTGTCCGTTGATGCGTCTAACAACCAGCTCTCGGAAGTGCTCGGTACGCATTATTCTCATGCCCATGGTCCTGTGGCCAAGGTGTTGAACTAATAACATTCTTGACAGACTTTGAGACGCCAAGGTGCACGCCATCAAACGCCTGGGTGGGCGGTGGCAAGTGGATCGGCTCGCTGTTGCGCGTCGCGAACCTGAGCCACAACCGCATCGAGCGCATGGGTGAGCTCTCCGCGTCGCACCAGTTCCTGCAGGAGCTCCACTTGGCGCACAACGGCATTTGCGTCATTGAGGGTGTCTCCCGGCTCCGGTTTCTGCGCGTGCTCGATCTGTCGCATAACAGGCTCACGTCAACGAAGGGGCTGGTGGCCACGACGGCGGCAAAGATCGGAGTCTCAGAAAGCAGCAAGAGCCTTACCGCGCTGGAGAAACTGGTACTGAGCCATAATCACATCGAGGCTGTCGACGAAGTAGCCTTGCTGCCGCGACTGGAGCACCTCAACCTCGCACACAACAACGTGACGAAGCTCAACAGCATCGGGGTACGGTAATTGGCGTCCTATCACTGTCGTTGCTGGTCTAAAGCTGACGTTTGTGTGGCTACAGAGCTGTCAGCGCCTGCAGCAGCTCGACCTCTCAAGCAACGACCTCGAGGACGTGAACGAGCTCAACCACCTGATTTCGCTACGCTTCCTGCAGCGACTCGCGCTCCACGGCTGCCCACTCGTCGAGCACGAGGACTCGCAGGTGTTCTACCGCGCTCGCGTACTGCGCCGCCTGCTGCAGCTCCGGCGGCTCGACGACGACGACGTGACCGCGAAGGAGAAGGTCAAGGCGCTCGTGATGCACGGCAGCGACGTCGAGTCCCGACAGCGCGTGTTCGCCAAGTACCTGCCGGGTCAGCAGTTCACCAACTTCCTGTACGTGTCTGTCATGGATGGGCGGATGAAATGAATCTTGGGGATACGTGGGTGCAGTATCGTGGACCCATCGCTCATCTCACGTGGGCTCACTTGACGTTGTGCGCGGCTGTACCTTGCAGGCCTCCACTGGAATTCGACGACGACGACGAGCTCGAGCGCTTCTGCGAACGAATGGCCGAGACGCAACAGCTCAGCGGATACGAAACGCTGGAGCCCGAACAGTTGGCTGACACCAGTAGTAGCTAATGCTGACAGCAGTTAACCTGTCCCAAGGCGCCATTGGTCCGAAGAGCTCCGTTTGGGTTGCTGTCGGTGGCTTCAAGGTCACGAGCGGAAAGTTCAGAAATTATGGTGAAGCGCTTCGACTTTAGTGCAAGAGTGAATGTTTTGTGCATAGAAGAGCCAACCGAAGTGGCTCTCTGAACAGATATGGGTACAGTCCAATTCACCACCCACTGCAGTGATGAAGTGCTCCAAGCTCGAGAGCGAATTTGGACTGTGCGTTTACTCGCGAGCGGTGGGCGGAACACAACGTGCAGCCGTCGAGTCGCCTTGCTGCTGCAGATTGGCCGACGCAAGTTGTTTGTACCAAGCCCTGGCCTGGCTAACAAAGAGTTCGTTGCTTGGGAGTTCGCCCAGACAACAGATGGTGCGGGCGCTGAGCCTCGCTTTGCGGCTCGGGCGTAATCCAGCAAACAATTACACACACGCGCACACGTACAGTTCGCCCACTCGATCGATCCCAAGAAAACCAAACGCCACCGTCATCCCCGACAGCAAGTCTCCACGCGGCGGTGCGTGAGTCAACTGCTTCGGTATTGGGATGTGTGAGGGAGAGTCCGCCGCCATGGAGAGGAGGAGCACAGCAGCTCGTGCGCTTGACCTGCGCGACCACAAATGACAAATGGGGGGTCTCTTCGTGGTCAACAACCACACAACGCCCCCCAAGCAAAGGCCTGCACAGTTTGTTTGTTCGATTGTGCGCGGCGTTTGTGCTGAAAAAGTGCGACACGCCAGTTCGCTCTGAAGCCACTTTTAAATGAATAAAATGGTCGTTCCTCTCCTCTCATTCGCTGAAATGTGGGTACGTACCATATTCCGACCAATCGCAGCGCGTGTCTCCACATCAGGTCGGAAAAGCTCGCGCTCTCTATTTCCAGGCGGAAAAGCGGTGGAAAAAGGGCAGAAAGCCCGCCGCCGCCCCCTCACGCCCAAAAGGGAAAGCGCGCGCGCACGCACACCTCACGTGCTGCGAGCTTCGAGCCACACAGCCACAAGAGAAGCGGTCTCCACGCGCGCGCACACACACACACACGCGCGGCCTCCTTCTCTCTCTCTCTCTCTCTCTCTCTCTCTACTCGCTTCCACGCGTAGAGGCCACGACGAGTGCGTACGTACGAGTGCAGTGTGCGCCTCGTTACTCGGCTGGTTGAAGCGCGCGCGACGGACAAACGGACGGAAAGAATTTGATCTTGGTGACTGGATTTTAGAAAAACTACTGGATCGAAAGGAAGACGGGTTGGTAGCGTATCGTGTGGTGATGGGTGGCAGCAGCACAAGCGCCGCCAGTGCGGACGTGACGGCCTCTGGCGATCTCGCTGGCGACAGGAGTCAGAACTCGCGCTCCCAACGGCGCAGTTCGAGCGCGAGTTACAACGCCGCGGCGGCAGCAGCAGCAGCACAAGCAGGAGCTCTGCAACTGAGTCCACGACGGAGCTACCACGCGGTGACGACGCCCCCGCCGAGAAGACCGAGCGTGAGCTTCCACGCGGACGAGCCCATGCGGAAAACGTCGTCGAGCGCAGCGGGCGGCAGCAGCCGCGGCGCCAACACAAATAACAACAACGGAGCAGCGAGCAGCTACGTGGTGGCGGTCGCGCCGCATCTGCACGGACATGCGCACCCGCTCTCGGCGATGCTCGGTGCGCGCCGCGGGTCGGCAGCCTCCAGCGCGTCGCGATCCAGAGCTGGCACCAACGACTCGGCAGTTGCACCGCCGCAGAGAGTGCCACCACCGCCACAATTTCAGCAGCCGCAGATCCCGTTCGTCCAGACCGATGCCGACGGGTCCCTGCAAGACCAGGAGGAGATTGCGATCGTCAACGACAAGACCTCGTGGATGACGCTGATCTCGCGCTGGCGCAAGCGCAAGCTGCGCATGCGTCGCGTGCTCTTCTGGCTGTGTGCCGTGGGCGTCTTTCTGTTCTGCTTCGCGCTGGCGTTTGTGCTGCCGCACGAACTGCAGCGACTCGCGCCGGTCGTCATCGGCTCGCTGCTCAGCTTCATCTCGGCGCTCGTGATCCTGGTGTCGTATTTATTCCAACCGCAGAACCGGCGGTACCCGAACGAACTGCTCGTGTACGTCGCGCTGTGCGAGTTTGGGCTGGCGCTGCTGGCGCTCATCCACGTGATGCTCTACTGCTCGGGAAGCAACGGCACGTCGCCGTCCTTCTGCCAGCCCATGAGCATGCGCGCGTGCAGCGTCATGTCGGCGCTCGAGATGTTCCTGCTGCTCGCGAGCGTCGGCTGGTTCGGTGCCGCGATCCTGCACCTCTTCGTCTCGGTCTCGAATCCGTTTGCGAACTACAAGAGCCAGCTCAAGATGTACCACAGCGTCGTGTGGAGCGGCTCGATCCTCATCTCGGTGGCGGTGCCGCTCATCGTCTTTTCAAAGCACTTCCAGGACAGCTACGACATGAGCAGCGTCGAGATCTGCCGCGCCGTGGGGCTCGTGCTGCCGATCCTACCGTCTTTCTCGAGCGTCCAGGAGCAGCAGATGCGAATTGATCAGTGGAAGAGCATCAACATGGTCTACTGGGGGACGCTCTTCGCACTCGTGGTGCTGCTGGTCGTCGCTGCGCAAGGGATCCTCGTGATTGGCTGGTGGCGCTCGAATAGCGGCACCGTGATCGCGCTCAAGGCTCGGCGGCGCATGGTGAAGCGCATGACCATCTACGTGCACACGCTGAACGCGACGTGGCTGGTGATCCTCGTCGCGTTTTTCGTGTACCGGTCGAGCTCAAACGCGCTCGAGGGTTTGCAGCCAGCAGACCAGGCGTTCCGGAATGACCCAACAACAATCACAGTCGACGATGGGGTGAACTTGCTGAACGCGATCTTCCACTTCCTGCTCGCGGCGAAGGGCTACTTCACGTGCGTCGTGTGGATCAGCGTGAACAAGCGCTGCTGCGCGTTCCGCGCTCTCCTGTGCGGCGGCTCGGTAGCGCACGACATTGCAGCGTCCACGGATGGCGAAGACGACAGCGATGAGGAGATGAGCAACAACAACAACAGCCCACTGACGTGGAGTGCGTCAGGTCTCGTGTCGCTCGAGGGTAGCGGCGGTAATGGTGCGCTAGCGATGCCAAGCGGTCGCCAGCCACTCATCCCAGACAGCCGCGCCACACTGCTGCGCAGCAACAACAACAATAACACGATGGGTGGCAGCGTGCCACCACGAAATCCGTCGATGGCGTCGTCTTCCTCGTCGCTCTCGTCGTGGGTGTCCCAGAACAACGAGACGCTGCAGCGTGAGATCATTTATTACACGGTCTGCGGCATCACCAAGTCAATTCTCAAGTCGCTGCAGATGCCCGATACGGACATTTTCTTCCAGCAGCTACTCGTCGGCGCCGAGCGGGACTCGGCTTTCTCCAACAACTCGATTATCTCGCACGTGCAGAACATCGACATGCTCAACTCGCCGCGTCCATACTGCCAGCCGTACTACTCTTCGCCGACCCGGCGCATGCCCGGCGATTCGTGCAACAGCACCGAGTGCGCGACAACGGCGACTCCAGGGGACAGCTTCTCGCAACGAACCAGCTTCTTGAGTTCGTCCAGCCAACAGCAGCAGGGGCTGCGCGGCGGTAGCTTCAACAACTATCAGCACGCGCCTGGCCGCTTCTCGCTGTACCCAGTCTCACAGGTGCCATTTGAGCTCTTCGACCAGGAGATTGAGCTCCAGAGCAACCGGTCGTCATCGCTCGGTCTCTCGCCACTGTTTGCGGGCATCAGGCGCACGGCGACCACTGCATTTGGGCAACCTGCGGGTGCGAGTGCCGCCGGCGAAATCGAAGACCCCAAGCCAAAAGTGTTTATCGACTACGCGCCGAGCGAGTTTCGCGCGATCCGCAGCGCGTTTGGGCTCTCGGACGAGATGTACCTGGCGTCGTTCCGCACGACTGCGAAAGAGCGCATCAGCGCCGGCTCGAGCGGCGCGTTCATGTTCTTCTCCGGCGACAACTCGTTGATCGTGAAGAGCATGAGGGAAAAAGAGTGCCGCAAACTTGTAAAGATGATCCCAGCGTACTCGGAGTACATCCAGCGCACGCCCAAATCGCGGATCATCCGCTTCTTCGGCTGCCACCGCATTCGTCTCTACGGCCGCAACTTCTACTTTGTCGTGATGTCCAACGTGCTGCACAGCGTCAAGCACACGGCGACGATCACGGAGAAGTACGACGTGAAGGGCTCGTGGATCGACCGGCGCGCGCGGCTGCCGCAGGTGGGTGACACGGTCACGTGCTCGGAGTGCAATGCAAACTACGAGTTTGGCCGCGAGGACGCGTCGACGTCGTTCCCATTCCACATGCACCACCCCGACACGATCCTGAAGGACCTGGACATGAAGCGCAAGCTCCACCTGCCGCCCGCGGTCGCCGAGAGTCTGCATGCGCAGCTCGTGAGCGACAGCGAGTTCCTCAACTCGATGGGCATCATGGACTACTCGCTGCTCGTCGGCATCCACAAGTGTCGTCTGCAGGACCCGTGGCACCAGCACCAGCACGTCACTGACATTGCGTCAACTGCGATCCGAGAAGACAGCGACGACAATTGGAAGTCGAGCAGTGGGCTGAACCTGACGCCGCTGGGCCAAGTTGCTCCAGGCAGCAACGATGCGGCGGTGGCTCCCGAGGAAGTGTACTTTGTGGGTATCATCGACATCTTGCAGGAATGGGACTGGGAGAAGCAGATGGAGAAGGTGGGCAAGATGCTCATCGGGAAGTCGGGCAGCGGCATCTCGGCGATCCCGCCGGACGCGTACTGCCAGCGCTTCAAGGCGCGTGTGGCGCAGATCCTGCTGCGCGACACGGACGGCGAGCTGGCCGCCAAGCCGGATCCGCAGTGGGGCAATTTTACGTTTTCGAACGACACGCTGCTGGCGGTCCTCGCAGAGAACGCCGTGTCCGGCGCTGGCGACCGTCAAGTGCAAGAACAGGACCAAGTACATTTGCAGCAGCACCAGTCGTTCGAGGACGACGGCGACGAGGAGAAGTTCGAGCTCGAGGCAGCGATGATGGCGTGATCCGCTCGCTGACACATTGAAGAAGTCTCGCAGTCAAGTCATCGGAAGCGAGCGACACACAGAGCACCGCCACCACACAGGAAGAAGACGAGCGCGTGTCTTGCTGGCTGGTCTTACCATTATTATTTGCTGTAAAGTATGAGAATCTAACGTTATTTCCTTCTTCTTTCGATGCGGCACGAAAGGCCCTGTTCACTGTCACCTCCACCACTTCGCGGTTGCTTCGCATTGATGCGGAAAGGTCGCTCGGCGGTTACTGGCGACTTCCGGACGTCAGGATACCGGTACGATGGCGACTTGCAGGAAGACTGCCAGACACGTGAATGTTGAAGTTGCCTGGAGAGCGCACTGTTGAGCATAGATTTCAGTCCAAGGGCAGGGACCGACCCGCGGCGCACGGACGACGAGCTCCATGAAGGCAGTGGTGGCGAGCTGCTCGAGCGCAGTGAAAGAGCAGTTGCCCGGCAGAGATGGTCCGCCCTCAGGCAGCAGAGTTCATATGGGATGGATCCTTTAAGATCCATCCAACATCTTTGACAAAGAGTCGCATTGAGCTGGTGTTTCTGGTGAGAAACGATTGGATTTTTTCCTTCGCTCTCAGAAGAAGAAAAAAGAGGCAAATGTCGAGAGATGCTGAGAGGCGTGAATGTGCTGGAGCACGGAAAATACGAGCATTCACGCCTCTGCCTCTGCGATACACTGCGCCAGCTCTGCTTGACTGGTTCCGAGGGCTTGACGCCGAGTACTCTACAGCTGCATTGGTGGCTGCCTGACGCCAATGGCATCTGTTGCTGTTGCTCACACAATTCTTGCATGGATGCTGCAGTGACGCGAAGCAGCACGAGGAGCTCTTTGCGAGCGCCGACGCAGCACACACATAGACGGCGGAGCAGACAGACTGACTGACTGACTGAGAGGGAGGCGCAGTCGCTAGTCGATAGAGACAGCAGCCGTGGCAGCCAGAGAGAGAGAGAGAGAGAGAGAGAGAGAATTGCACGTCGATCCATCGCCAAGCTGTTCTGAAGTTGCGAGTGGGAGATTGACACCCGTTCTGGGGTAAACTTGGCCGGTCCCTTTCGGACAAATGAGTGTGAAATTGGTGGCATGTGTCTGCTTACTCGCCCGGTGGTTTGCAAAGTATGAATGTCCCAGTGGATGGGACACTTGTGGTCATTTGCACCTCGACTAACGCGAATATCGTACTGTTTCAGCACATGTACAGAGTTGCAAAGGGTTGTCTTCCTGATTCAGGCTCTTTTCATAGCTCCTACGCATAATCAAAGGTTTTCACCAAGCAGCGTAGCTTCAGTGGAACTGCCGGGTTTGAGGCAGTTCGGTGTCAAAGAAGATCCTCTTCTGTTCCCACTCGTCTTGTCCAAAAGCTCAGAAACTCTATTGTTTGGCTCGGAATAACATGACGCGAATGGCGAGCGGCCATCGATCGTCAGCTCGCACGCACGCTCACTGGCGGATCATGCCATCAGCAAGCATCGGCCACTGGTGCTTGTCTGACTGTCTGGCTCCCGCCATCTTCCTCCCCTCTGCACACTCACTCTCCATTCGCACGCGAAGCCCTTCGAGCTCACAGAAGAGCAGCAGCATGCAGATCCACCGCAGCATCTCCGCCCTCGCGGCCGCCGCCATGGCGCTGAACGTCGTGAAGGCGACGCCCGTGAACATCATCAACAAGTGCAGCGAGAGCATCGAGCTCTGGGACAACTCGGTGCTGCAGGTCATGTCCCCCGGCCAGGTCATCACGCGCGTCATCTCGAACGGCTTCCACGGCATGTACCGCGCCGGCGTCAACCCGCAAGCCACGCGTACGTGTTCCTTTACAAATGTGAATGCGGTGTCTGCCTTATGTATGGAGGACTAACGTGACTCGCGTCACTTGTCATTGTAGTCGCTGAGCTCACGATCGACGGCGGCAAGCTCTGGTACGACATCAGCATCATCCCGACGGGACCCAATTCAGGCGTGAGTGAACGATATGAATGCTGATCTGTGCTTACGCTATTGAACTGTCATATGTGTGATCACTAACAAGTGATGTCCGTGTTGATATATCTGTAGCCTGACTACTGCTCGAGTCTCCAGGCATGCAAGGACTACACGGGCGGCGTGGGCTACAACATCGCCATGCAGATCGCGCCCCAGGGCTGCCAGACGCGCACGTGCATGTCCGACGGCTGCTCGGACGCCTACCAGTACCCGAAGGACGACGGAAAGACGACCTCGTGCACTGAGGACACGACCGTGGACTTGACTTTCTGTCCGGGCGGATCTGGTGGCTCGACCTCGGCCCCAACCACCCAGGCTCCGACTCCGGCCCCAACCACTCAGGCCCCAACACCACCCCCAACGACTGCGGCCCCGACCCCAGAGCCAACGACTCAGGCCCCAACACCACCTCCGACCACCCAGGCCCCAACCCCAGCTCCAACTCCGGAGCCAACCACCCAGGCTCCAACCCCAGCTCCAACTCCGGAGCCAACCACCCAGGCCCCAACCCCAGAGCCAACTGCGGACTCGCAGCTGCTCACTCTCCTCGGAGTGCACAACGCGGACGGCAGCTCGAGCAGCTCAGCGTCGTCGTCGTCGTCGGTCGGCTCGTCCTCGGCCTCGTCGGCGAACGAGAGCGACCTGCTCGAAGCTGGTGTCATCGGCTCGGAGGCGTCGACGGCGGCGACATCGACCCAGGTGACGTCGGTCGTCCTGAGCCCGATCCACTCGGACGCCACGTCCACTGGCACCGACTCGGCAAAGTCCGCGGGCGACTCGCAGCAGGCGTCGACGCAGAGCGCGTCCGAGTCGAGCAGCAGCGTGGGCACGACGCTGCTCATCGTGCTCGGCGGCGTGGCCTGTGTCGCCGGCTCGGTCGTGTTCGTGGCCATGAAGAAGAAGAAGCAGCTGGACGAGAGCGAGACGAAGCGAGAGGACTCGATCTTCTCGCCCGAGGAGGGCATGCTCACGCCCATCGACGACATCCAGTGCATCTAAATAGACCCCCGACTGCGTATCACCACCCACTTTTTTGACTTGCATGTCTGTGGGTCTCCAGGAGAAGAGGCCTCGAGAGTTTTGTTTTTTTAAAAATGGTTAACGAGCACCCACCATCGTTTTCGGTGTCTCAACTTGTCGGTCATCAAGAGAGATGCCTCGAAGTGGACGCTGTCCTCGCACACTCGCAGCTCACCGCACTTTCATTATGGAAGTGCGGTGAACGGAGCGCATCGCGAGGCGCTCTGTGAGGTGTGTCGGGACTGCCAGCAAGGAGGTCTGTCGGTCGGCAAGTTGCCTGTCGTCTGCTTGAGACCGAAAGCGGCGCACAGTTGGCGCGAGCAAGTCGCTTGCACACGCAGGTCCCGCTCGTTTGCGTGTCAAGTGGACAGCGTCCAGCTCAGCTCGGGGATTTGCAGGAGTCCGTCTCCGACGCTTTTATTCTCCGATTCCAACTATTGAACATGCAAAAGCGGCGAGGAGATGGAAATCGCCACCAGAACAAAGTTTTGTAAAGGTGAACTGAATGCAAAGAGGTCAACGGATCCTGCTTTCTGCCTGCAGTAATACTGATTGCCTTGAACGACTTGATAATCCTGTATGAGTGCATAGTACCTGAGATGTAGTCCCGTCGTCAGCAAGAATGGCCAGCAATCACTGACATGAAAGCCTCTGTAAATAAGTGCTAGCGCATGATGCATGTGCATCGATTGTCAGAGGCTTTCGATTATTTCAGACATTTTCATCCGTGAGTAATTTGGCGCTGCTGCTGCAACCCGAATCGCTCAAGGCGGAACAAAATGTCGTGTGTTTCTACCAATTGACCAGACGAGCTCGCGTCGATGGGCAACGCAAATCGCTCGCTCGCTCACTGCCGCCCGCCCGCCCGTCCGCCCGTCCGTCGGTCTGGTTGCCGTCCCCGTCGTCTCGCCAGCATGCGTCCTTCTTCTTTCCGCCTTCTTCTGCCAGCGATCGCACACACACGCACCGCAAGGCAAGCGCTCGAGCGATCACTCGCCTTCTTGCGCCACCTGAGACCACGTAACATCCATCCAAATGACCGTGACACGCAAGATCGCAGCAGCCGCGGCGCTGCCCATGCTCCTGTGGACGAGCGGCGTGGTGCTCACGCCGCAGGCCATGCACATCCACATCGTGAACCACTGCAACGGCACGATGCGGCTCTTTGACGGGGGGAACGTCACGAAAATCAAGGAGAACGCCAAGCTCTCGATCGAGCTCAAGCCGCTCGACATCCGCGCGTACCGCTACGACGCCATCTCCCAGGCCACGCGTACGTCCCTTCTCATGATCAATCAGCTCGCTATGGCGAACGTGGTGTATTAATTGATATGCTGTGATTAACTCGGTGTGTGCATTTCCAGTGGCGGAGTTCTCGATCGACGCGAGCAACAAGACGTGGTACGACGTGAGCGTCATCCCGACGGGGCCGCTGGGCGGGCCTGGGCTCTGCAAGAGCCTGGGCGAGTGCAAGAAAGTCACGGGCGGCGTGGGCTTCAACCAGCCCTTGCAGATCAACCCCAAGGTGGCCTACGCGGACGAGAACTGCCGCAAGCTCGTGTGTCTGGAGGACGGCTGCGATGACGCCTACCAGTTCCCGCAGCAGGACGAGAAGACGCACTCGTGTGACGCCGGCGTGGACTTCCAGGTCGTCTTCTGTCCAACCACGCACGACACGGAGCAGGACTGGCTCGACACAGAGGAGAAGCTCGAGAGCGGCTCTGTGGTGGTCGTGGGCGATGGTACAACCGCCGCACCCACGCAGGCGCCCGCCGTGACAAGCGACAGCGAAGTGTCCACAAAGACAGCAGCGAAGGACGACTCGTCCTCCGCTGTGTACGTCGCGTCCGCACTTGGAGGTACGGTGCTTGTGGTCGTGGCCGCCACCGTGGCGCTGAGATACCGGCAGCGGGTCGTGGCGAACGTGCAGTACCACTGGCCCGACCGCAAGAGCTCGGACGCGATGTCCTTCGTCTCGGCCAAGGACATGATCTAGAGACTCAGACTTGACTGAAGTGCACAAAGTTATTTATGAGAGAGAGAGTTGTAAGGTCCCCATAGAGAAATGAACTTGGAGATCCAACACCACCAACGCATAAATCAAACACGGAGGGGTCTATTTGTGCAAGAGCGTCGCTTCAGCAAACCGCCTCCAGCCCGCCCCCACAGAGCCACTCGAAAGTCATTGTGGTCGCAATGGGCGCGACGCCATCCCACGAGGCCTTCACGGGCGTGTTGCCTGCTGCCACCAGCACCCACCACCGCCAGCCTCAGAGCCCAGTCTCCAGTCTCAAAGCAGATCCCGAAGAGCTCCAGGCTCTCACCATCCCAGCATCCCAGGCTTCCACCTCAGCACCAAAGGACCTCGTGACGCGCATCCAGCCGCCCGCCCATGCCCTCCAGCCGCTTTACCTAGTACCTACTTCAGCCAGAGAACGTCGACCTGATGAGGACACTGAGGCGGAGGACAACGACCGATTCCTCATCCCCGAAAGCGTCCGCAAGTCGAGGACGCTCGAAGCATTCGCTGACGTCTGCTCCGTGATCCTCCCGAATTTCCTCTTCGTGAGCAATTTGGCGGTCGCCAGGGACCCTCAGAGGCTCCGAGAACTCGGGATCACGCATGTGGTCAACTGCTGCCAGGAGCTCTGCCAGGAGGAAGACCATCCTGATACTTATGGTATTGCTGCCACCAATCCGGCGAACCCCAGCCAGTCATTTCGCTCAATTGAGCACCTGAGGCTCGCGCTCCGCGACGACACGCACGAGGACCTCTCGTGGTTCTTCTACCAAGTCATCGCGTTCATCCAGAACGCCCAGCTTAGTGAGGAATCACGTCCAGGACGCGTGTTGGTGCACTGCCACCAAGGCATCTCGCGCTCCTGCGCCTTCGTGGTTGCGTACATAATGTACCAGCAGAGCCAACAACAGGGTCTCACCCCGAGTTTCCGAGACGCGCTGGCTGTTGTGAAGGCCCAGCGGCCGATCGCGAGCCCCAACACGGCGTTCCTGTGCCAGCTCATCGAGTGGGAGCGCGAGCTCCTGACGTTCTCGAGTGGTGGGAATGGCTCAGAGCCGAGCTGTATTGGCAACTCACCGCTGTATCGACTCGCACCACACGCCAAACACGACCCCGAGACGCTCGTGCTCAAGCCCTGCTACGTCCCAGGCTCGCAGCGTCAGCAAGTGACGTTTGATGAGGCGACGGATCATCCGAAGTGGTTCTTTTCGCGAGGCGTTTTCGTTTTTGTACGCTCGCCAGGTGCAACAGGAGCTAGCGCTACTGGCTCGCGTCGAGAGATCGTGATCTGGAAAGGCCGCAAATGCGAGATCCCGAATGGCGTGGCCGTCGCGAGAACGCACGTGGAACAGATAGTGCGTCTGCGTCTTGGCCTCCCACCAGCAGCAGCCATAACTGCAACTCAAGATGGACACTTGGCTCACTTTGGCGTTGAAATTGTCGAAGTCTGCGAAGAAGAGCTAGGAGCTCAGGAGGCTGTCGATCCTTTCGACCACTTCGGATACCTAGAAGAGCTCAGCTGGCTCACGAAATCCAGCAGCTCCACAGTGCTGACCCCCACCAGTGTCTCCATTGGCGACACCATCGCTCAAGAGCTGCCAATGGAGTTGACTGGCTCCTTGGGTGCTACCAGCATCAGCACGGAAAACCCGCCGCAGCTCTTTGTCTTTGAAGGCGTTGAGGATGCAGATGGAGACTCAGGCTCGTGGGATCGCCTGAGAGAGTACGACTCCGAGGATCTGAGGCCCAGCGATGTGTTCCTGCTTGTCCAGCCTTCCGCACGAGACCACCATTTCCTGTGGATCGGACCGAGTTGCAGCCACTTCCCAGTCGAGACGCTCGTGAAATGCGCTCAGACTCATTTGAAGACGCTACTGAGCAATGGTGGTAAGCTCATTGAAACTATCGAAACCACCAAAGGCGGCGAGGAGAGCGACGCGTTCTGGACAGCCTTTGAACAGGGCTTCTAGGCTTTCTCGGCAACTTCAATTACAACAATTTCCATCATAATTCTATCACCATTTCAGTACATTCTCATTATTACCCTCATCGAAGCGGCTTTGTGGACTGAGAAGCATCTGCTGCTTTCGTCGTTACTATCGTTGCTGGTGGCGGCACTGGGGGTTTGTTGTTGGGCAACGGCTTCTTGCTGCGGATGTCGCCCAGCAGGCAGCTCGCGGCGTCCGAGAACGTCACCACGTCGTGATTGAACGGGTCGAGTGTCTCGAGCAGCTTGGCGATCGCCCCGGCGCTCTTCTTGGGCGCAATGTGCCGCACGATCAGGCTAAAGGATTCCTGAAACAACCAGTCAAGGCACACAGAAGCCCACTCGTCACGATTAGAAGAACCACATTTTCATCAGCAGCATAGACGGATGAGCCTTACGTGGTTGACGATACCCACGCGCTCGCGATCGTAACTCTCGAAGGCGCGACGGAACTCGTCGAGCAGCTTGATGCGGCCCTGAAGCTGGTAGTCGAAGAGCACCTGCTCGAAGACCGCGAAGGACAGTGCCACCACCACCGGGGGTGACGTGAAACCCGAGCCTCGGGTCCTGGGCTTGATACTGCTACTACCGCCTTTTGCCTTGTGGCCATTGGCGGCTTGCAGCTTCTCCGCCTTCTGCTTCACGAGCCGCAACAACGTCGAGCTCTACACAACAGCAATGGTTCACAGTCAGTCAGGCCACGAGCCTAGACTCATGTCTCGGTTCATTAAGCACACGTACGTCCTGCGGGTCGTAGAGATACGTGAGCACCTCCTGCCACTCGTCCTCGAAGATGAGGCGCTGCGTGCGGTTCTGCACGAGCGCGGCGATCGCGAGCTCCTGTTTCAGCGGGAACTTGGCCTGGAAGTAAGCGCGCAGCAGGTCCACGAGTGCCTGCTTGAGCTTCTTCTTGATATTAAGGAACCCCTCGTCCACGTGGTTCTTGAGCAGCGCCAGGAAGGTTGCAGCGTCGTTCTCCTGCGTGGCGAAGACCTCGCACCCCTTCCAGATCGCGCTCGCGTAGTCCACGATGAGCGCTTTGAGCCCGAAGCGCTGGTTCAGATACGTGTACAGGTGCTGCTCCATGGTCTCACGTGGCGCGCCGACCTCGAACGCACGCGCGTCGTACTTGAGCTTGGACGCCGTGATGCACGCGATGAGGTCCACAAGCTGCTTGGGCGTGAGGTTGCGAATGCGAGTCGTGGGCGCTGGTGCTGTTGTTGTTGCCGGAGTTACTGTTGGCGGATGGTGCAACTGGTGAGGCTCATCGGTCATTGGCAAAGTTGCTGAAGCCTGGAGAGCTCTAGTAGATCTCTGCTGAGCACTGTTGCTCTTGCTCCGAGGACTCCACTGTGTTACGACAGGCGAGGTCTGCATGATGGCTGCGTAGGAGCCTCCTTCTGTCTTGGGCTCAGCACCTGAGCGCTTTCGTATCCGTTGCCGTGCTCCTTGAGACTGGGAGCTCTCTCGCTCGCTGATGTCGGCTATGATCGCCTGTGGTGTCGCCATCGAGCTACTGTTGCTGTTGTATGCATTGTTGGACCGGGGCTTGCGCTTGAAGGCCTCGTTCTCGCGCTTGAGCGACCAGTTCTCCTGCTCCACGAGCTCGCGCTGTGCCTTCTCCTGCTGTAGCCGCGTCTGTGCGGCCTCGAGGTCGCTCTCAAGGGACTCGGCCACTTCCAATAGCACGCGCATCTGCTGCTCGTGCTCTTGGGGTTTGCTGCCACCATCAAGCTCCTGATCTTTCGTGGCAGAGGCTACAGAGTGCGCCTTGGCTGCAATCGCCGCCTGCTGGTGCTGTAAAGCAACGAGCACGTCCTTCTGCATGAGCAGCAGCTGCTCAAAGGCCCTGCCGAGCGTCCCGTCGACGCCGTTCGCCTTCTCGACGCCGTACAAACCGCAGACCTCGAGCAGGTTCCAGCGGGTCTGCAGCATCGCCAGGCTGCTCTTCATGCGCGCAACGTCGCCCCCAGAGCCGCCAGATTTGCTGTGACCCTGAGAGCCTGGGCGAAGCTGCTCGCGCTCCTGGCGACTCAGCTGAGACGCCAGCAGGTCCACGTGCCGGTCGAGCTGCTCGTAGACCATCAGCTGACTAGAAGCCGAGCCGGAGGCTGAGTCCGAGGCCTTGGCGTCGCACTGATGAAACGTCTTGACGACCGTCTTGAGCTGCGAGAGGAACGACTCGGTCCCACTTGCTACTGCTGAGGTCTTTGTCTGACAGTCTCGTAGTTGCTCAAGCTCTTGAGCTGCTGAGGGTAGTGACCCTCGCCCATCACGCGTGCTCTGCTGGGACTTGAGGAGCTTGTGCCAGTCCGTGCGGTCGTCCGAGATCGTCGCGGGCTTTTCCGTCGGCCGCACGCTACTTGACTTGGCCTTCACTGAAGCCCCTGAAGCAGCCGTCGACCGCCGCTTCCTCGTGATCGCCAGGGCCTCGTTCCCATGCGAGGCAGCGCTCCGCTCGCGCTCCTGGTCCACAGCCTGGCGCTCGATCTTGAGGTTAGCAAACTGCAGGCGTAGCGTGCGCTTGTCCTGCGGGGACGCGATCGTCGGCGAGTGAGGGGCTGTTGGTCCAGGTGAGAGATGAGACTCGTGGTCATTCTCTCCACCACCAGATGACGAGTTAGACGCCGTCGACGGCGACAGGAGCACGGCCGAGAGTGCGTGAGCAGCCTTCACGGGCGAGTCGTTATCTGGATGGGGCCTTCCTGAAGGCGGCGGTGGGGACGCGGGGCTGGACAGCGGCGTGCCGTTGAGGATGCGCAGCTTGGGCAACATCACGAGCAGCAGCTTCTCCTCCGTGGGGCTCTTGAGCGTCACGCTCAGCGATTTCAGGGACGCACACTTCTGTAGCACGTCGCCCAGGTCGGCCACCGAGCGGAACCTGTTCTTCGTGACGTCCAGCGCCACGAGCTTGGGCAGCAGCTGCCCAAAGTCCAAGGGCAGGGACTCGAGCGTGTTTTCGCTCAGATCCAAGTGCCGGATGTGCGCAAAGTGGTGCTGCAGGTACGCCATCTCGGCGTCCACGTGCTCGAGCTGCTTGCCGCGCAGACTGATGCGCTCGGTGTCCGGATCAGCATTGTAGAGCTCCTGGAGCTCTTCGAGCGCGCTCATCTCTGCGATACAACTGATGGCTGATCGCTCGCTCGGCTCCAGCTTAGCTAGCTGGACGACGGCCGACGGCGAGTGAGTGCGCTGATGGTGGGCGTGTGAGAAGGGGGTAAGTGTGGATGGAGAGAGGCAAGGCAACTTGGGTGAGCGGGGAGGTCAGAAATAGACTGACCGCTGTGCGTGAAACCTCACTCGGCTTCTTGGATCAGGGCCAGGCAGCTGAGCCAACTGGCCAACGACGATCAACGGCCCCACCGACCAACACGAGCGTGCGAAGCTTTCATGGAAGATGGAAAGCGCTATTAGGTCATGCATCACCTCGTAGTGGATTGAGTGCGAGGCAACTTGCCAACCGTGGCGAAAGTCCTTTGTTTGCGTGCGAGACTTTCGCAGCCATGGGTTCCCATTCCTGTTTGTGCAAGGTGAGAGTGCCGAAGGGACGCGAGAAGGCGTGGCGCTTGGGCTGCAAAGAGCGCTCAATACTGCTTCTGCCGCTGGGAGCAACCACAAGAGGCATCGCAGCACAAGCGAGAATGGAAGGCGCGGGCGACATCCTCGCGCTCAGCGACCTCATCACGGGCTACCAGAACGCGTACGACGAGGAGCAGGACGAGCAGATTCAGCAGCTGAGCAAACTCACGCCCTCGACACTCGGAGGCGCTGGTCATACTCCAGAAGGTGGGCAGCAACTTCGCTTTCAATCATCAAAAGCCTAGTGGCCAGCTATAGCACCAC
>JAASFQ010000518.1:0-20574 GCA_023333845.1 Globisporangium polare | reverse complement strand
TGAGCACGCCAACGGGTTTCGTATCACCAGCACCAGTAGCAGCAGGTTTCCGACCAGGGCCACGCAGAGGTAGAGTTGCTACATTGATAAGACACCCGTCAGAAGTTTGATTTTGGTTCAAATCGAATGAACATAGTAACAGAATCCAGACTCACCACTTGGTCCCCAAAGAACGTGAGCGCCCCCATCAGCGCGACCTTGACGATCTGCGACGACACGTTAAGCAGCGGCAAGGTCTGCACGTCGAGCTCCAGCTCGGAGAAGGCCGACGGGTCGTGAGTCTGGAGCTCAGCCTGCTGGAAGTACGAGATAAGGAGCCCAGCTCCGACTGGAGGCAGCACGAGCGCACGACGTCAACTGACAGCAGGAAATCTCGCCACACGCACGTGTTCTTTGTCTCAAACCAGAAACGAGTACGCGGGTGAACTCGTCTGCCAATTTCTCCAGCTGAGCCATGAGTACTTCGCACTCGGCAGCGGTGTTGTGCTTCTCGTAGAACCCGGCGAGCTTGTCGGGGTGGATCGATTGGCAAAACACTTCTAGTAGCTTCCCCACGACCACCTCCACCGAAGCTGTCAAGCTCATCTCCAGCGTGGGCTCCGCACTTCCATCCACAGATTTGTGGGGATGGGAGCTTCTTCGACGAATTCTCTTTTCGTTCTCCTGCTGGATGAACGTCGCAGCCGAGCCTGAGGCGACCGATGAGCTGGTCAGAGTTCCAAAACGGAGGCAGCTTTGAAATAGCCTCACACGGACTCTGCTTGCACAACACTTCACAAAGACAGTTCAACACGCTCTCGATGAACGAGACGCACGGCACTGGAGAATCGGACGGACGCGTCGAACTCGAGCGATCCCAGAGATTCTGCAGCTCGAGAACTAACAAGCTCCAATGACTCGAAGGCAGACGACCACGCCAACAAGAAACGACAAAGTCTTCTTGGATTTGTCGCGGATCCGCCACTTGTCAACCATCGAGAGCACTCCTCCTGTGCCTTACTTCGAGACATTCAACCATCATTGAAACTCTCGCTGGATCTCCCTGGCTCCCCTCAAACAAATCGCTGTCACCTCGACAAACCGCCAATACCGCAAGTCACGCGAGACACATTTGATTTCAAAGCTTGGTTTATCGCCGAGCCTGCACATTTGCGCGCGAAGCTGGCAGCAATACCGCTTCTTGTCGCTTCGTCGAGCTGGCTGCTGCTAAAGCACCGGGTACTCCAAAGGAATACAGAACCGAGTGAGAAGGGTGACAAAGCAGCCGTCGCGGTCCCTTTAAGACAATGACTGGACAAATGCGGTTGACTTGCTCTGGTTTCTGGAAGAAACATCGTCGTCGCCACTCGAGCAGAAGCCAGGAAGAACATATGCGCTCGTGAGGGTTGACAGAATCGCTGAGCAATCGCTGTAAGGAAGCCAGGTACAACGTCGCCGAATATGAGTGGCTCTGGGAGGCAGGCGCCACGATGTCAAACTCATCGAGCGGAATTGTCACTGAATATCGGAGGATTCGGTAATCGTTCATCACTCTCGACAGTAGAATCGCTCAGACAACGTTGCATCTGGCTCGAGGCTGGCTCGTTGGATGTGTTTTTCTCGTCTTGACGCGACAGGTAATCTTCCTCCACATCTTTAGCTAGGGTGCGGTTCTCAGTGCAGGAAGTGGCTGAAGCTTCTCCACAGTCTCCAAACCATTTCGAACATCCTCGACTGGCGCGCGAGGGGTTTGCTCAGTTGATCTTCGGGGATGTCTTTCGTTTGCTTTGCTTCCAGACTTGACTGTTTCACTGATAGCTCTCTGTCAATTTTGACTGAAGAATGTCCAGCGCGGCTCAGTTGATCGTCTTCGACAGGCGTGCTCCACTTCCACGCGATCGGATAGTCGATGCTGCTTTGGTGTGCGAAAAGGTCGAGTCACGCAAGAACTTTCTGAAGCAAGCTTGTCTGCTCACAGCTTGACGACATCAGAACCCGAACAATGTTCGCTGACATGCTCATGAGCCCCACAAGTGCCCTTGTGTCCAAGCTGACGACGATCGGATAGTCAACTTGGAGCTGTCTCATCTGTCTGCCCGGTAACCATCGCCCGAGAACGGGTGTGGTTTGATCGCCATGCCTTCTGTCTTCTTCAAGAAGATGCCTGCTGTCGCGCGAAATCCTCCAAACTGTTGGACAAGACTGAATGCTGTATGTGCGTTTGCTTTACCTCGCTGGTTGCTCGGCTAGAATGACGAAGACGCAATTGCTTCACTCAGATCACCAGCGGTGTGCGCTTTGCTAGCTCGTCGCCACTGATAAAGAAGAATCACGCGATTGTCTTCCAGAACTTCGTCGATGGCGGTGCACTTTTCTTCAGCCACTTGGGGCGAGACAGCTGCTGCTGGCGGTAGGTTTTTCGTTGAGTGGTGGTCGGACGTGACGCAAGCAGCGCCGTCATGTGCGTGTTGTCCGGTGCACGGGCCGTCGTTGTCGAGTGTGGTGAATCGCGTTGCACGCACATGAACACGCCGCACACTTCACTCACGGAATTGAGGACAAGTTGCGGAGCTCGCGCTGGGTTTGTTGCACTCACAGTCAAGTGCAGCCGATGTCACTATCGAGTGGATTTTTCCTGAAAGAGTGACGTCGTGAGAATGTTTGTTTCGCAATGTCGCAGACAAGCAAACGGGGGACTTCAACAACACAACCTGGCGTCACTCTTGCGAGGGAGCATCGCCAAAAGAGAGAGAAAAGGGAAACTCAAGCAAGCAAGCAGACAGCAGAACCGAAGAAGCGGACAGGAAGGACGAAGAGCGCCGCGCGCAGCACGACACCGAAGACGACGTGCCCACGCCAGCCATGTACGCCAACAATGTGAGCAACCTCGACCAGATCCTCTCGTCGCTGCAGTGCTACCTGGTACGTACGCGCCTCGACACGCACGCCCCCTCCCTCGCTTCCGCTTGGAGAGGATGAAGATGAGTGACGTCGGTCGGCATTGCCGTTGTGCGCGCTGACCTTATTGGTCGTGTGTTCCATGCATCCGCGCTTCTATTTGCCTGCAGCAAAGTTCGCGAGTGCGTGGTGACGTGTACCAGCTGCTTCGGCAGATCCCGTCGCTTCAGCCGAATTGTGGCATGTTCGGTGCGTTTGTGTCTCACTGTTTTGCTCGCTCGCACGTTGCGGCCTTCATTCGCGAGACAAAAGATCGCTTCATGCGAGCAAGTCTTGCACATCGACAGAGCGCTTATGTCTCCTATGCACCAACTGAACGTACTCCGTAGCGCACAACGATGGGACAATGAGCACGCTGCTCAACTTGGAAGGCACGATCCCGATCTTCTATCGTGGGAACCAGTACAACATCCCCGTGGAGTTCTGGCTTGTTGAAGCGTACCCCATGGCGCCACCTGTGTGCTTTGTGCGCCCCACACCAGGTAACGCCTGCTTACGTTTGATTTTATTGTGCAAGCTCACCTGTTCCGACGAGCTAACCTGTGAATCTCGCTCTCGCAGACATGATGGTGAAGCCAGGACACCCGCATGTCACGAGCGACGGGTTCGTGAAGATCCCGTACACATCAGATTGGCAACAGGTGCGCTTACGCTTTCTGCGTTAGCGCGATGCAAGCGACAAGCACATTTCTAATTGTGCTGCTGCTGCAGGATTTCACGCTCGTGGAGCTTGTCGCGCACATGTGCTCGATTTTTGGAAACATGCCTCCGGTGTTTCGCCGGCCCGCGCACATGATGCCACAATATTCACAGCCGGCTTACAACCCCAACACCTCACCCGCGGGCTACCAGCAGCAGCCATCGTACCACCCGCAGCAGCAGCAACACTCGAATGCGACGTCATACCAAGCAGGGCAATTCCAGTCCTACCCCACTCAGAATGATGCAGACACATCGCTCTTCGGGAACCCTCCATATGCCAGCAGAAGCAGCACGACAGCACCTGTTCGCATCGAAGATCGCAGCGTGGCGCTGAAGGTTGAGATCACATCGAAGATTCAGCAGGAGCTGGAGAGGATGTTTAGCCGAATTCGAGGTGCGCTTGCTTTCAAGAGTTGCGTCGCTTTGTTGTTGTTGCTTTGCTATGCACTTGTGACTAACTGCATCTTCTTTGATGATACAGATGACATCGACTTGCAGTTTGAGCACCAGCTTCAGCTGACCCAGTCCAGAGAGAACGTCGAGCGAGGGCTCCAATCGCTGGAGTTCTTGCGCGACGACCTCGTCCGAGCGAAGGGAATTATCGATACCCAGGACCAGGAGGTTGGCGCCTGGTTAGAGGAACACGAGTCCAAGGTGCGTCGGCTGCGATGCTACTAAACGTGATCCACTTCGAGGCCGATGCTCACCCAGATCTTTCTTTGCAATGGAATGTTCTTACAGGAGATCATGGATCCAGACTCCATCTTGGTTGAGGGCGACGGGCTTTCGAAACAGTACGATGCCGCAGCTCTTTACGGCGCTCAACCTCACTCGATCTCGTACTAACAATCTGCGTGTGTGGCTCGTACGACAGGCTAATCAAGACATTGGCAGAGTGCAACGCGATCGAGGACGCGCTCTACTTCATGGACCGCGCGCTGAGCAACGGCGAGATCGAGCTGAGCGTATTTCTGAAAGAGGTCCGGAAGCTGTCGCGCAAGCAGTTCATGTGCCAAGCGCTGATTCAGAAGATCAACGAGACACAGCAGCAGATCGCAGCCCCCGCGTACCAAGGCGCTCGCGGCTGATAGCCGCACTCGATTCGCTGTGGCCAGTGGTTCATAATCTGCAAATCGATGCCTCCCCCACTTACTTCGTTCTGTACACAGCAGTGAGCAGCAGCGAAATTTCGCTTCGTCACATTGTGTTCCGACACCTGGCATGGCAGCGGTCCCTCCCATTCCATTCAAATTGGTCGTTCTGCAATGCGCTATGCGACATCATGCTGCAGTTTTTCCACGACGTCCAGGAAAGCGCTTTGCGTCCACTCACTCAGCAATGGTGGCAACACCAAGCAGCATCGACATTGATGAAGCCAAAGGCGAGGCTCCGTCGGTGGATCGAGCCTATCATGCCATGCCGCGTCACAGCGACCTTCCAGCGCTCGGACGATTTTCCGGCCATGAGTCAGTCCAGCCAAAAGAGCACACCCAAAAAACTGCGCCAGCTCGTGTGGACCACTTTGACACGCATCTTTTGCGTCATCGGCAGCCACAAAACGGACCGGAAGAACATTCTTGAAGTGGTGCGCATACAAGCCGCAAGTCATTTGTGTTTTTTTCACACGCAGCTGTTTATGCACAAATCTGAGTTTTTGACTCGAATCCAAAATTCACGGGATATCAGCAAATCAACGTCTGGACGGAGATGATTTCAGCCAATCAGGTCGCCAAAACAAATTCCAAGGACGCAAAATGGCGAACCTCTACCGCATTTCCGTTTGCGAGACGCGCGCGAGAGAGCGCAACAAGCAACGAGCAGCCAGCAAGCGGACGGGTGCGCGCCATTCCACCAACCGCCCGCTCCACTGCACGAGCGCCGGACGACGTGAGTGACTATCGCCCTATTGCCCGCGACGAGTCCCCTCCCCACCGCCACCACCACGAGCCCCCGTCATCACCCCCACCACTAGATCCTACACATTACTGCCCATGGAAACCGACTCGCTGCTCCCGCCAACGCAGGCGCAACAGCAGCAGACGCCCAAGAAGCGCAATCGCCGCGTCAAGATGTCGCTCAGCGGCCGCTCGAGCCAGGCGCTGCTGGATGACTACGACGGCAGAGCCGACGCCGACCACGAGTACGACGAGGCAGGGAACGACAGCTACGCCGGCTACGACGACATCTACGCGTCGACTGACGGCAATGACGATGGTCGTCCCAAGATCCCGCCGCTCACGGGCAGCAACAACAACAGCACCAGCAGCAGTGAGGCGGCCGGGCCGTCGTCGTACTACGAGGCCATTCCCACCACGGCTACGGACCACGCGCTCCAGACACAGCTGATCGCCAACAACACCAACGGCAATGGGAACGGAAAGCTCGACGTCGCACTCGCGCAGTTTGGCGTCGTCGACCCGCACCAAACGGGCCAATACTACCAGCTTTACGGCATCCAGCGCACGCAGTCGTTCCCGAGCGATCTGTACTCTGGCGCGCGCTTCTCGCGCTTCGAAATCGAAGAGGCGCTGCGCGCGCGCAACGGCACGAGCATCATGGACTGGCTCCACGGCAAAGGCGACGGTACCAATTTGTTCGAGATCCTCTCGGACAAGAACACGGAGGAGAGCGTGGACCACGACAAGAAGGTCAAGGCGCAGCACCTCGAGTCATACGACTACGACTTCTTCGAGAGCCGCGTGAACATGCAGCACGACCACGAGCAGACCGAGGAGGCAATCCGGTCACTCAACATTGGCCGCTGGGTCATGACCTTCAGCATCGGACTGGCCACGGCGCTCGTCGCGTGCTTCATAGAGACCATGACCAAGACATTCTCGACGTTCCGCACAGGCACCATGGAGTCGTACGTGCGGCGCGAGAAGCTGGGCGAGCTACCCTTTGGCTACGGCTTCATGGTGTACGCAGGCATCAGCGTCGGCTTTGTGTCCATCGCCTCGTACTGTGTGGCGATCCTCTGTCCCGTGGCTGGTGGCTCGGGTATCTCGGAGATCAAGGCGACGCTGAACGGCATCAAGATCCACCGCGTCGTGCGCATCAAGACGCTCTTCTGCAAGGTCTTTGGTATCCTGTTCTCCGTCTCAGCTGGCCTGCCTGTCGGCAAGGAAGGACCGATGATCCACAGTGGCGCCGTGATCGGCGCGGGGCTTTCGCAGGGCAAGTCGTCGAGCTTCGGCGTGGACACGAGCTGGACCAAGTTCAAGGGTTTCCGCAACGATAAGGAGAAGCGCGACTTCATCTCGTGCGGTGCCGCGGCTGGTGTGGCTGCAGCCTTTGGCGCGCCGATCGGAGGTGTGCTCTTCGCACTGGAGGAAGGCGCGTCGTTCTGGCACCAAAACCTCACGTGGCGCACGTTCTTCTGCGCGATGGTGTCGGCGTTCGTGTTCAACTTCTTCATCTCGTTCATGGACTCGGACACGGAGAACGAGCTCAACAGCCACGTGTTCCTCGGCACGCTGGGTACGCAGACGGGCACGTTCTCGTTCGGTCCGTTCGTGGAGAACAAGGCGTATGACGTGCTGGATTTGATCCTCTTCATCTCCATGGGCGCTGTCGGTGGACTCTTCGGCGCGATCTTCAACCAGATGAACAAGGAGCTGACCAAGATCCGCAACCGTATGATCAAGAACCGCTGGCTCAAGTTCAGCGAGGCGCTGTTCATCGCGTTCGCAATGGCTGGGGTCTCTTTCTGGCTCTCGTACTTCTTCGGCCAGTGCCGCAAGCTCTCGGGTCCGTACAGCGACTCGCTCAGTGTGTTCTATTGCCCCGACGGTGAGTACAACGACCTCGCGTCGCTGTTCACGGTGTCGTACTCGACGTCAATCAAGCAGCTGCTGCACCACACGGGCGACGACAGCTTCTCGCCGCGCTCGCTCGCCATCTTCTTCTCCGTCTTCTACATGTTCGCGTGCTGGACCTACGGCATTGCCGTGCCCTCGGGTCTCTTCGTACCGAGTCTGCTGGCCGGCGCGGCGTACGGACGACTGTGCGTCATGATCGCGCACTGGTTCAACTTCCCGGTTGGCGCCCCCGACGGCATGTTTGCGCTCATTGGAGCTGCGTGTATGCTCGGTGGGATGGCTCGCATGACTATTTCGCTGACAGTCATCATCCTGGAATGCACGGGCGTCGTCGAGTGGGGTCTGCCGATCATGGTGTCGCTCATGGCGGCGCGCTGGGTTGGCAACAGCTTCAACGAGGGGCTCTACGACATTCACATCAACCTCAAGCGCCTGCCGTTCCTCGAGTACGACCCGCCGTTCTACAGCCGCTTCCTGCGCGTCGAGAACATCATGAGCGTCCCACCCGTGTGCATCGGACAAATCGTGAAGGCCGGCGAAGTGTACGACATTCTCAAGGAGTGCACGCACGGCGGCTTTCCCGTCGTCATCCCGCGTCGTGAGTCTGAAGATGAAGACGAGAACGCCGCACCACGCAAGAAGCAGCGCTTTGCCGGCATCATCAACCGACGCCACCTGTGCGTGCTGCTGCAGCGCAAGGACTTTTTCATCGAGAGGCCCACGCCGTTCACGAGGAAGCCTGCGGGCGACACCACGCTGCTCTACAACGACCAGGTACTATGCTGCCAGCTTTTTATGTATGTGGATGACTTCTTACTAACGCTTGTTCACCTTTGTTTGTAATGCTTAGTACGCACTCTCGTACCGCGACATTGAGAGCAACTACCCGCGCTACCCGACGATCCAGGAGATCAAACTGGACGACGACGAGCGCGACCTGTGGATGGATCTGACGCCCTACATGAACGCGACGCCGCACACAGTTCAGGACCAGGTATGCCATTCACTGGATCCTTCAGGCTGACACCTGGGCATTGGAATTTGCTGCTGACGGTTTTGTTGATGTGCATCGATATTTGCTTCTGCTGTCGTAGACTCCAGTGCCACGTGCCTTCCGCCTGTTCCGGTCGCTTGGCCTGCGTCACTTGGTACGCGCTAGATCGCTTTACTATGGGCCAGCTCTCACGAACATGATGGCTCTAACTGTAAGCGGCTCGTGCTCCATTGCAACAGGTTGTCTTGAACCGCCGTAACGAAGTGCGCGGCATGATCACGCGAAAGGACCTGACGCCGGGCCACCTGAAACGGTGCCTCGAGAGCTTAAGCGAGACAGAGAAGATGCGCATCCAGGGCTACTTCAACCGCGGCCGATCGGGCTCGGAGAGTTTTCGGGACGTCGAGAAGGCGCTGCTTAACATCGTTGACAACTCGTAGATGCACGTCGCGTGCGAGTAAAATATATGGGCTGGTGGCTGACGGAGTTGCGTGTGGAATGACAGCAGCGAGAGAGGCGTCCTCAGGTGGTGGCCACTGTCTTCGTGCAAAATGCTCATCCCTTGGAGTGCCAGCTTGTTGTGGAAATACATCGACATTTTGTGCGCTGGTGTGTGCCTGTGAGTTTGCTTGGGCGTATTAATCTCTGATGTGTGTGCGTTTTTCAGTGAGCTGACTTGCTCGAGAGCCACAGCGCGCGGTTTCTATCGGTTTCTCAATTGGAACCCTTTTAGCCTTTCGCGTCCCAAGTGTTTGAATGCGTCGCAGGGAGGGCAACTAACAGCTCATGGCGTCGAGGCCGCCGCAGAAGCCTCATGTCCAGGCCGTGTCGCCTCGCAGGCTTCACTCGCGACCTCCCGGCAGTAGAGAGCACACCGGAGGACGGCAGGCAGCCGCAGGAGTGTCTTCATCATCATCACCTTCCGGTCACCATGACGCTTCTCCAGCAGCAGCCTCCGCGTCGACGATGCTCTTCATGTCCACGCTCAACAACCGTGGCGGCAACCCGCACGTGCAAGCGATCCAGTCTCGTGTGGCTGATCTGATGCGGAGGTACGACGAGTCCGTGTCCGAGTCGGACACTGCCGTCCCCGACGACGATGACGACGAGCACATCGACGTGCCCTCGCGATGGCGAGTCGGCGATGTGCTTATGGCGACGCACAACTCCCTGGCGAAGACCGGCACGCGCACGGAGCGCACTATCCTCTCGGAGTTCAACGACGATCCGGAGGTGGTCGAGGCGCTCGGTGATGGTGAGAAGAACTTTGCGGTGGTCGTAGAGCAAGCAGCTCAAAAGTCGCAGCAGATGCACCAGATGCTCGCGAGGACCATCGCGATGGTCAAGCAGCTGCAGCTCTCGGACGGAGAGCTCCAGCGGGGCCAGTTCCAGGCTGCGGGGGAGCAAGGGCAGCAGGTTCGCGAGCTGAAAGTGACGGTCGATGCGCTCCAGAAGGAGAAAAAAATGGTGCTCTCGCAGCTGCAGGAACAGGTGAAGGCGCACAAGGAGATGCTGGCGGTCATGGACGAGCAGAACCAGGAGCTGAAGCGCGCGCAGATCGCAATCTCCATGAAGGCCGACGAGATGAAGATGAAGAGCGAGGATTTCGATCGACGCCTCACCGAGTCGCAGCGCGCGCTCGACACTTCGCAGCAGAGCGTTAGCGTGTGGCGCGAGAAACACCAGGCTGCCACGAAGAGCCAGGCTTCTGCGGAGCAAAAGATCGTTGAGCTGGAAAAGAAGGTTCAGGCGCAAGCAGAGGAGATCGTCAAGCACGAGGTGGTGCTGCAGGCGAAGACACAAGAGGACAAGCACAAGGACAAGCTCAAGGACAGCGAGATCCAGCGACTGAAAGCCGAGGTTGCCGCAGCGACACAGTCATTAGCAGACCACGAGGAGCGCAAGGCGAAGCGGAGCGAGAGTAGCGATCACCAGAAAGCGGCGTTTGCAAAGGAGAAACAGGATTTGCTCCACAGACTGCAGCAGGCGGAGGCAACGATCCAGGACCTGAAAAGTAAGCTCTCGTACGAACTGCAATCCAAGCACCAATTTGAAAGCGACAACAGCGAGCTCTCGCGCCTAGTGATGGAGATGAAGGAGCGTGCGCGCCAGGTGATGAGCCAGCAGCCGCTGCCCGAGTCGGATCTCCGAGGAAAATCCGCGATTCTCAAAAAAGCGACGTCGTTCGCGATCTCGCTGCGCGCGCTTTCTCTTCGTGGGTCAAAATCTGCAGGATCCAAGGCAACTGAAAAGGTGAACGACGACGACCTGTCGACAAGCAGTGATGACGAGGACTCGGAGATTGAGGAAGTGGAGCGCGAGCTCAACACCACAGTGCAGCAGGTGGTCACGTCAGCATTCCCGCAGCATCGGCGAGCGCTCGACCAGAGCGACGACAACATCACGGAGAACATTGCGCTCTACGAGGATCCGAAGAATACGCCCATGCAGAACGCAGCGGTAGCAGCCCGAAAGAGAAACCAAGAACTTCCGCCGTCCAAGACCCCACCTTCATCCTCGTCACCAGCTGTCGCCAGTGCTGATGTCGCCTCGGTGCCCATGACCGAGGTCGAGCGCATGAAGCTGGCGTGCGATGAAGAGCTCGCGCGCATGAAGAAGCAGTACGTGGCCGGTCTTATCGAGTACAAGCGCCTGGTGATCGAACAGTACGAGCGCCGCCAGTCGCAGATCCGCGACCACCACCGCAACGAGATCGAGAACCTCATCATGCTCGTGCAGGAGAAGTTCAAGCGCGAGATCGAGAAGCACGGTGAGAAGATGCTGCGCGCCAAGGAGTCTCTCAAGCTGCTCTATCGCGCGATGAAAGTCGAGGGTGGATCACTCTTCGATCGTCCGACGAGTTCGCTAGGCGACGACGTTCCCGAGACATCAGAGGAGCCCGTGCCGCTCAAGTCGCTGCTCCGAGCCGCAGTGTTCGCCATGTCAGACTCGAAGAAGCGCAGTACAGCGGCCACGGTGGAGATCCGGCAGATCTACGAGACGGTCAAGGCGAAGAAGGAGCTGGGCGGGTTCAAAGCTGGCTTCCGGCGCGCGTCCGTAAATCCCAACCCACCGATGAGCGCTGTGCCAAGCAAGATTGTGATTCAGACCTCGCGGCCTATTCTTCCGATCGCCGAGGAGCGACCGTCTTCACGAGAGAAGCCGCCGGTGCTACTGCTCCACATCAGCACTCAGGTCTGCGAAGAGGACTTGCGGCTGCTGAACTTCGGGAAAGGCTTCCGCGGCAATGGCGCGCCCCCCGAGCGTATGGACGACTTCGTGCTGTCGAACTCGTCGCTCTTTGGCAACCAGAGCGGCGGTACAGCCAGGGGACAGCACCGGAAAGGGCAACGCAGCCGAGGCTGTCACGGTGATGGCGAGATGATAGGTGCTGCTGGTGGGGTTATACTCCATCTCGTGGAAGGCGCGGTATTCTCGGACGAGATCGTCTCGGAGCTGCGCGGCATGCTGCCGAGTCTCCCCGCTGGCGCGTACTACCTATCGTCTGCGCTAAAGCAGAAGCTGCTGCTGGAGCTGCTCAAGTTTTATTCGGCCTGGGACGCGCGCCATTTGTCAAGCAGCTTGCAGGACTCTAGTCGGATTGACGGTGTCCATACGCGCACACATGGAGGGGACGTGGAGGTCGTGATCGGCAGTCCGCGCGACACGCCGTTCATGCGGCGCAAGGCGCTTGAGGCCGTGCAGAAGCAGCAGATCCACCAGCGGCGACGGCAGCTGCTGGCCTCGGGTGGAGAGGCCGTCATCCAGTCGTCGTCGTCGTCGTCGTTATCCGGAGCAACAACAGAGGCGATGATGGCGTGGCCGACTCCACGTGCATCGCCTAGTCTTTTCTAGCTTTCTGATAATCTGATGGACTTGATGACGAGAAGCGACAACTGCAAAATGGCTCCATTTGCTAGTCGCATCTTCATTGATTATATAGTCCACGCTATGCTATGAAGGAAATTCAAGAGTGGCCCACAAACACCGCGCCATTCTCGCGGCTGAAGCGAGCGGCAGTGACACATGGGCCAGTCTTGAAGCTCCATTTCTCGAGCACGGTGCTCGTGCTGCATGTAGGTGACGAAAGGCTCGCTGACGTAAAGTGAAGGTGTTCATGACCCGCGGAAGATCTGCGGAAGTTTGGGCCAGCTTCAGCTTCAACGCAAACGGAACACAACCGCAGAAATGCAGAGCACGTAGACCGCAGCCATTTGAATCCTTACTCAGCGAACAGCAGCGAAGGCAGATGAACGTCAGCGTGGCCCAGCGATGTGGGCCAGTGGCCACATCATTCTGGGGCATCATTTCAGGAGTTCGTTGTGCTTCTCGAGCCATCCATCCCCATCGAGCCACTGCTGACCCACGGAAGGAAGGCTTGATCTATCAACTGCACAGTTGCAGTGGGGCTCGGATGGGGGCGTGCGCATGCGCTTTCTATAGTTCGTGATGGAGCTCCATGCGTGTGTCTTTTTGTCGGGGGTTGCTGCCTCCTGTGAACGTTAAAGGCGTACAAGCTGGTCTCTGAGATGCAGCGCTCGCTGCATTTTCATCATGGCCCCACACTGTGACGGTCGCCCAATTAATTCAGCACGGCTTCACTCGCCAGTCGCGTGGCTGTGAATGTATGTATCCCACGCCAATCAGAGTGGACCACATTGAACTAGGACGCCTGATGATGACCGCGACAGACTGCGATGAAGACGTGAGCGAGAGGACTGCAATACAAAGAGCGAGCGCGAGAGGGAGAGAGGAGAGGAGCGCCGGCAAGCGCACCTCGCCCTCGCACAGCATCGGCATCGTTGTTGAGTACTGTAGTACTCCTCGATCGTCCGCAGCGAACCCCGGCGAAGAGAGACGAACGACCACCCCTCCCACGCTCACTGTGCCTGAGATGTTGCGTTGCGCACGAGTGGCGTGAACACGCGGCACAATGCAGCGCCATCCAGCGGACGTCGCGGCGCTTCTACCGTGGCTCTGACATGAGCATGTCACGCTTATTAGGCCGTGCGATTCTGTAGAAGCTAGCCCTGCGGAGGCGCTTTCTGCGGCTGTGGGCCACGCGCACGCGTGCTGATGGCTGACTGTGCAGTACACTTTCATGATGCTTGCGATGCTGCCGACAAGTGAGAAAAGCTGGGTACAGTTCGCGTGCGAGTGAAGTATCTCACACGAGTGACACATAGCTGCAGAACAGCACGACAGGTGCAGTACGTAGCTCGACAATGCTTAATTTGCTTCCCCCCCCCTCAGCGAACACCAGTGAAGGCGGACGATCGGACGATCCCCAAACCTGCTGTGCGTGCGTGCGTCGCCTGTCCCCCACTTGCGCCAGTCAGTGCCCTCAAGAGAGCAGGCCAATGGGCTCCAGAGCATCGGCTTGCCGTTTCGATGGGATTTGAACCTGTCTCCTGTGGCCGAGCTGCTTGCTTTTGGCGCGACCAACTGCGGCCAAAGGCTTGCTATTTGGAACCGGCTGCTGCTGCCTCTTCTGTTGCGTCATATAGGTTGGTGTGGAGTACATGCTGCTCGCGGGCCTTTCTTCATGAGCTCGCAGTGAGAGATCCCATTCTTGAGGCAAACTGTGCGGGTACTTTGTGGCGAAGTCTATTCGTCGGAGCTCATCCGGTCGTCTGTGGGAGCGCAGAGGTCGTTGCCGTTCGGTTGAATCAGCAGCAGCAGCAGGGGCGTGGTGGCGTCACTTCTCTTCTTGACCATCACCTCGGTATTGCTCCCAGCTCACTGATGACAGGCGCCAATGCTCGGTCAAGATTTTCACTCGAAATGGCTGCATTCACCAGTCGCGTTAGTATGTGCGATGGTGTAGTCCACGCTTAATCCGAGCACCGATTGCAGTGGACAACATCAGGGACTCACATTGACGTGGACCACACTGAATTAAACTGCTGACACATCTGACTCAATCGGGGAAGTCCATTGACATGCAGAATGAGAGCGACAGCACGTCGAGTTCAGCGTCATTTAACAGAACCGTCCCGGTCAAGACAAAGTCGGATAAAAGAAACGAGCGAATGCTGCTTTGTTTTTGTGTGGTCCACCTCGTGTACACCCGCCTGATACCGCTCAAAAGAAACGGTGCGCGCGAATGAATTGGGTGTGGCCCAGTCCTTGAACCGCGTTGCATGGTGCTGATCAGCCACGATGGGCGACGAAGACTTGCAGCGGTGGTCGCGGCTCTCTGTTGTGGGCGCCTTTTTGGGGAGCGTCCTGTGTTCCGCGGCGAACACGGGAGAATGCGGCGAGCAAACGGGCGGGCGCTGTGTGTGGCTGACGGAGACGTTGCGACTGGCGCCAGCAGCTGGATTGCACGCCACAACAAGAGAGAGCAGCCCACCGGACTCCCAATAATAACATCCTGGACGTCCGAGCCATCGCTCGCAATCGCATGCATGCCTGGTAAACGCGCGATCTTCGACGGATGCGGACCGAACGGGCGTGCGCTTCTGCACTCGTGGGCCATGTTGCGCGAGTCAGGTTGGCTTTGCTGTATGTTTTGGGCCGCAAGCGGACTGTTGACTCGGTTTATGCGCTCGTTCGCTGCATTTCGGTCCAGAACTGGCTGCGGTCAGCAGCCAAAACCAGCGCGAGATGGCTTCATCCGATCGTATGCGAACCCACTTGTACAGTACCGAGTCGGTGTGTGCGCAGACGCAAACTTGGCTTGCGTCTTGCTTGTTTGCGGGGGGTCGCAAGCCACAGAAGCAACAAGCTGCAGGAGCAACAGGCGACCCTGGCCTGTTCCATTTGCCGGAAGAAAAGGTGCTTGCAGCAAAAGAGGATGGGGCTGCCAAACTGGACTGGAGCGTCGAGACACGAGAGGAACCGCGAATCGTCGCACCGCGTGTGGGCAGTGAGTGGCACCGCGAAGCCAAAAGGGGGCCGCGCCGCAACTTTCCGAGTGGTGTTGCCAGAAAAGCAGGCGGGTTTCCCTTTTTTCATTTTACAGCTTGTGTGCAGCGAGTGCAAACGAAGACTCTGGCGACGCCGCGTGACTCACTGGCGACCGGCGGCTGCCAGTCAGGCTTTTGCTTTCTATTCGACCAAAACGCGCGCGCATGGGTTCACTCACCCCCAAGATATTTGCTTGGGATGGCGGAACAAAGAACACAGACTTGCGTTATTGTTTGGGCAGTGGCGCCACCAAAAAGAAAGCCACCAACATTCACGCACTCGCGGCCGTTTCCGTTTGCGGCCCGATCCGATGGAGCCATGTGGCCAGGCGCCTTTCGAATGAGTGGCGTTGCAGCGAGTGTTCAGCGCTCATGACAGCAGCAAGAGGCTTTCCGCGCTCGCAACAGTCGACCTGCGGTGCTCAAGAGCGCGTGCGAGCGGTAGAGGTATGCGTGCGCGAACCCTCGCGCACGCGCCGCTCCATATTCAATCCAACTCGTGTGGTTATCGTTTTTGCTGCATGGAGCCGAGAAAACAAAACCAGAGGGGTCCTGCTTGCTTGGAGGACCATTTTCTCTGCTGGATCCTTGTTTGCAGAATAATGAGTTTCTCTTTTCTTTCTTCTTCTGTTGATTGATTTGATTTTGCGGGCTTGCTTGTGCGAGTCAACACACGCAAAAAGATCGCCACCTTGTTTGCGCTTGCTTACTTGCGCGTGTTTGCGTGTTTGGCTTGTTGGCTCGGTCGCGCGATGCTGGCCGTGCGCGCAGACGCACGTTCGGCAAGCTTGTCGCCTCGTCTTATTCTTATTCCGCAGATCCTCCGCAGAGGTGGTCGACCGAGCCGTCTCCCAGTTGCAAGAGCCAAACGCGAGCAGCCGAGCCAGTCGGGCACGCCACGACAGTCGCCACAGACTGTACAACATGATACCCGGAGGTTGCTGAGAGCCGCATACATTTTGCAAGTGATGGGCGGTAGGTATCTTCAGTTCACGCGTCGAAAAAGAAAAGCGGGAGGTATTTTCGGGTCGATCCTTCGATGTTTGCTGGCGGTTTTCACTGGATGTTTGAATGGAAGCTGTTTGCGTGTTTTGAAAGTATATATATATATACGTTCTTGTTGGAGCTTCCGAGCTTCTTGTTCGATTCGAGCGGTCCAATACAGTTTGGGCTTTCCGGTTTGAAGCGCGTTTGGCCACAAATCCACAAAGCACACACACACACACAACTGACAGAAACGAGGAGAGGAGGGAGCAGCCCCGCCGCTGTCGCACAGCCAATTGCGTTCCCCCGAAAGCATGTTTGATGGCTCGCATCTCGCTTCCTTTGCGTTTGACGCGCGAAGGCGATGCCGAGCTCTTTTTGTCCGAGAAGAAAGAGAGAGAGAGAGAGCGCGTGCAAGGTGCGGAGGTCCCACTCTCCCGCCTGATTCGGGGAGGCTGTCGGCAGTGTATTTCCGCTTGTTAGAGTGATCGTGGCTTCCACGAGCGACTGAGAGAGTGCGAGCCAACGACTGCGGCTAGCGCTCGATTTCCAAACCAGCTGGCGGGGTATCTAGTCCCGGAGGTTCCGACCTCCGAGACTAGATACCCGCGGGCGAAAGAGAGGTGCGTGCGTGCGTTTGGTTGTGGGCGGCGGGGGTCTTTCTTTTTTTCGGACTTGCGGTTTGTATGCCGGCGGGAACGGGAAGCGCACACAGAGCGAGAGAAGGGCCGCCCGCGCGTGTGTGTTCAGCCGTCCGCGTCAGCGAGTGAGCGCTCGATGCTGGTTGGGCACTCGGAAGCACCCAAAAGGACGCTCCGTCCGAGTTGAAGGTCCGCGGAAAAGGAGGAAGAGGGAGGGAGGGGGAATTTGGAACGTTATCGCCAACAACGCGAACGACCGAGCGAGCGCAAGCGGCAGACGGACGGACGCCCACAACAACAACAACAAGAAGCACAGAGAGGAAGATCTGGTCCGTCAGGCAACCTGCTCGCGCTTGCCTCCTCACATTGCGATTGCAAGCGAGCGACAAGCGAGCAACGACGACAGCAAACAATCCTTGCGCGCCCGCGACCGCTTTTGCAGACACAAGCAGCTTGTGTCCGCAAGTCCGGCCGTCCGCAGCAGCAGGCAGAGTTCAAATAGACAGATCCAGTAGATGCAAGCCAGCGTCCACCACCACCCACAACTCGCAGCAGGTCCAGCAGCAACCGACGGCATGAACATGAAGTACTGGACGCACAAGGCCGCGTCGTCCACGGCCGCCGCCGCGTCCGCGGCCGCGATGGTGCGCACGGCCAAGGCGCCGGTCGAGGACCAGTTCAAGACGCTCGTGGAGATCACGATCCAGGAGCTCACGTCCGCACGGCGCGAGCTCGCGGCCGCGGTCGAGGAGGCCAAGAAGATGCGCGCGGCGTCCGCGCCGTCCATGCCGACGCAGGGCGGCTCGACCCGCTGCCGCTCGCTCTCGTCCACGTGGGGCACGACCGACAGCGACGACGAAGGCGACGACGAGAGCGACGTGGAGGAGTACGACGACGACGACGAGTCCATGCTGCTGCCGAAAGAGGAGCGTGCGGCCATCCGCAAGGCGCAGCACCGCAGTCTCTTCATGTTGGACGGCGGCGCCGCTTCCTGCGACTACGACGACGACACGGAGCACGAGGAGGCGCGCGACGCGTTCCCGGACCTCGCGCACGGCAAGGATGTGGCCTCGCTCGCGCGCGCAGCCTCGACCAACACGCTGCCGATTTTAAATCGCATCACAGGCGGGAGAACGAGTTCGAGTCGAGCGAGTGGTGGCGGCGAGGAGGAAGTGGACGTGACGACGGCGACGTACCCGTCCGCGCTCCCGGCCGTGCGCGTGAGCGGCCGGAGGAGATCGAATAGCCGCAACTCGCGCAGCCGGAGACGACGCACGCGCAGCGAGAGCGCCGCCAGCGGCATCAGCAGTAGCAACAACAACAATAGCAGCGGCAACAATTGCAGCAGCAGTCCCACGCAGAACCACCGGCTGCGCATCCTGCTGCCAAACGCGTCCAAGATTTACTTCAGCGGCTGGGTGCGCGGCCAGCCGGCCGACGTGCGCTGGGAAGTGCTCGACAGGTCGGTCGAGTTCGTGCGCATTGACGTGTGCAATAAGGAGTGGAACGAGCCGACGGTGATTGCGCGGCACGAGCCGAACGACGGCCGCTTCGAGTGGCGCAAGGTCGTCTGGGGACTGCCCATCATGGGCGGCTACTACGTCAACATCTACGACGCGACGCACCCGGAGGAGGTCTACGAGGACGCCAAGCTGCCGCTGCTCACGCAGAGCGAGCCCTTCGCCGTCGTCGGGTAGAGAAAGCAGCAGGGTGGCGATGCGTGGCCGGTATTTAAGAGGAGCGAGCGGAGGAGGAGAAAGACGAGGACGAGAGTGGCGTAACAAAGTGGCGGATCTGTGGTGGCGCGTGTGAGTGAGTGAGTGAAGTTTAAGTGAGGAAGAGGACGGACAAGTCAGGTAAATATGCTCCGGGCCATCGTTAATGCCCGCAGCCAACCCCAAACCAAGTACAATGAGATAAAGTCATCGAGCTATTTAAACCCCAACAAGCGCGAATATCCGATATCCACTGCTCTCATGAGGACGAAAAGATCGCGTTGCATTGCGAGCGCATGTCTTTTTCGCCCGCGTCGCCAGGATCCGCACGTGAGCGAGCTCCTCTGTCGGGCGAGTTGACGGACGTGTGCGCTCGCGAGGCAGCAGACGATCCAGCCGCATCGCATTGCACACGGCCGCCTATCTGCTGTCCATCGCCCCATCTGCGTCGGGCGTGGAGGGAGGGAACGAACATGAGGCGGGGGCGCCTTTTCCCCGGACACAAACAAAAACGCGATCTTTTTATCCCCAAGTTGAAGGGACGCGCTGATTGACACACGCGAGCGGAGCCTTGAAGGCGCGAATGCTCGCGACGCGACTCTGACTGCCGCGGACACGATCGCGCAGCAGTCACGATGGCCTCGGCACGCGCAGGTACTGCCACTCTGGAGGGCGACCGCATGCCGTCGTCAGCTGCGCGCGAGGACGAGTCCCGCCCGCCGACAGCCGTGTCCAAGGACGCTGATCCGGAATGGGACGACGGTTCCGAGCAGCAGGAGCTCCGGACGCGCGTGCTGGACACCAAGCTCGCCGTGTCGGTGCGGCGCATCACGCGCTCGGGGCGGCGCGCCGACTTCGTCGACGCCGTGAACACGCACAGCGAGCGGCTGACGCGCATCCCGCTGCCCGTGCACTGCGACGTGGACACGGCGCAGGCGTTCCGCGACGCGAGCCGCGAGGAGATCATGCTCAACGGCGTCTGCTTCGTGGGCGACCACCGCACCGAGGCCTTCGTCGCCGCCGTCAAGCGCATCGTCTCTCGCCACGTCGAGCAGCCGGAGTCGTACCTGGAAGTGACCGACCGCATCATGCGGGGCTGCAGCCGCACGCTCAGCGGCTCAGACTCGTACTTTGCATTGCACGAGCTCTTCTCGAGTCCAGACCTTCTGGTGCGAGCGACTTGAAGCTGTTATAGCTCCCTTCGACACCTCGGACTGCATGCATTGACGAGCGTGTGACGCGCTGTGCTTGTGATGTTCAGATCAAACCTCGACAGGCTAAGCCGATCCCGCTGAGCGTGACGCTCGGGCTGGACTGCTCAGGTGCGCCTAGCCTTCTACTCCTCTACTCTTTGCATGACGTGGCTTCAAATTGATCGTGTCGGTGCTGCTGCTTCCCTCAACATGTCCAGACCACCGGTTCCGCTGTCGAATCAAGTCCACGAACCTCTTTGGACTGTACCGGAACGACGACATCGCCGCGCTGCTCCGGTCCCGAGAGCGCTCGATGGACCCGTTCGTGGCGATTGACACGGTGGTGATCGAGCTCATGGACTTGACGACCGACAAGAGCCACCGGTCCCTGACGATCGAAGTGCCGCCGAGTCCGCCGACGAAGCTAGAGCTGGAGATCGAGGAGCTTTTCTAGGTTTGCCTCCTCGATGGCTCGAATCGGTCTCTTGCTCTTTTGTGTTCCGAATGGATGCATGTTTATTTTCCGTGGCATCACAAATAAGCACTTATTAGGCGCCTTCCAAAACCAACAAAGTTTCATCCAAACACAAAAGTGCAGTTAATATCAATTTCTTTCTGCTGAAAAGTCTGCAAAGTCAAAACACCTGCAGCGACTCACCGCACTGGCACAATCGGG